>VWPU01009775.1:0-70711 GCA_013398955.1 Callaeas wilsoni | reverse complement strand
GTGCTGCTGCCTGGCTGCGCCCAGCTACTGCGGGGTGCTGTTAGGAGGTGCTGCCGGCCAAGGCAGGGGACCCCGTTCTAGAACTCTTTTTTTTGGAACGAGGATTAAAATACTGGTCTTTGATGTAGGGGTTTTATTTTCGTCAATTTTGTGTTCTTTGCAGGGAGTATTGTATGATTTTTAAAAAGAGGTCAATCTGGCACTGCAATTTCATAACTTAATTGGCAAAACTGAACTGCATTTGCTTGTTGGAAAGTGCCATGATGCTAATTTTAAAACATCTAAGTAGACGTTTATTTTGAGAATATATAATAACATCATCATTACCTATCACTACACCTGTTGTAAACACTAGAAGGTAGGGCAAGCAAAGTCCCATAAACAGCAAGCAGTATTTATATTTTCGTTTTAAGTATACTTTTAAAGTTTAATTAATCATTCCAACAGCACTGGTAAGTGTTGTTGCAACTAGGTTGCAAACTGCCGAAAGAGGATCTAAAGTTCACCTTTTCAAAAGCACAGTTGATGGGGATATAGTGGACCTCATAAATGCTTAGTTGCCACTGCCACTAACAATTTTTAGAAGTCAGGCATGATTGTTTGCTCCTATAAAATGAAGCATCCAGAACAAGCAATTAGCTTCTGGAATTAGTTTCAGTGACTCTTCTCACAAAGTAATAGTAAGAGTTGATCTCAGATTTGGGAAGACCTGTATATGTGGACATATTCAGATTGGTATACACACAAATGACAAATCTGTAGTTTTAAGAATCAAATTTATATAGCCCAAACAAATTACTCTTACGAAGTTTCACACGTTCAATTATTCAACAAGTTCAACAAATTCTTGTTCTCTAAGTTTTCATAGTACCGTTCTCAAATCAAAATTAACGAATCTTTGGTTGTTCAGCAGTTTTAAAGAAACAAAAATCCCTCCAACAACCTAGGAGCACAGCCTTCTTATATTGCTGTCCTGCATCCTGTATACCCTTCTTTTATGTGCCTGCACTTGTATTTTCCAAGCTGCCAAACCTCCTGGGAAGACCCAAATGCTGTGTCTTAAACCTCTGATAAAACTGATAATCTTAGTGAAAGGAGAGCGTGAAGGGGATGACCCAGAAAATAAAATAATTTTATTGGGATAAAATTTTATTTTATTTGCCTGACTGTGGTAGCCAAATATATATTTTAGTGGTGCTTAGTGAACAAAGGAATAGCTGTCAGGTTCTGGAGACCTACTTGGATCTCCATAGCTGAACTTAAGGATGGAACACACAGACATTGCACTGGCACAAAGAAGCAATTTTACAAGCAGAGAAACAGACTTCTTTTCTTTTTAACCATCTGGTGTAATGACTTCTTTCAGGAGTGTTCATTGAAAGGCAGAGATAATTATTCAACTGAGCAGTAGGAGAAGGAATGGGATAATTGCATGAATGCATATATCAGTCAACAATTGAGAGGAATTTTTACTTATAAAAGAATGCTGGGTAGCATGTGGATAACTGTTGATCTCCAGTTACAGAGTGCCTTTAATTTCCAGCAGATTCCAAGATCATAAACAACTGCCCTGTAAAAAGAAGCGGGGAAAACAATCCTACTTGGCAACAATGAGGTAAGTTGCAAGGTGTCTTAGACTAAAAGAATTTACATTCATATTTTCGAGCATGGTATTTGCACTTTGGAAAAAAATGATTCAAAATTCCGTGGAAAAAAAACCACACAGATACTCTCACAAAAACTGTACTTGTTTGTCTGTCCTGGATCAGTGAATTTGATCAGAATTCCCTGCTGAAAACCTAGAAATTACTCACAGAGTAACATGAGTAATATGTATAGATGAGCAATGGTTTTACAATAATATGTATAAATGAGTTAGTAGCAAGCTTAGAATGTTCATCTTGTATTCAATTCGTACTAATCTTGCAAGTAAAGGAGAGAAAAGAAAAACCGNTCACCAACTGTATGAAATTCAACAGGGGCAAGTGCCAAACTGTGCACCTAGAATGGGGCATCCCTGGATGTACAGACAGGCTGGGGAACGAGAGCCTGGAGAGCAGTGCCACGGAAATGGACCTGGGGTTCCTTGTCCAGGGCAATCTGAACATGAGGGAGCAGTGCCCTGGCAGCCAGGAGGGACATCCCTGCCCGGGGGCAGCAGGCACAGCATCGCCAGCCGGCCAGGGGAGGGGAGGGGATTGTCCCGCTCTGTGCTGACACAGCCTCACCTCAAGGTGGTTCTGTGCAGTTTTACCAGAATATAAGAATACAATATAAGAAGGATATAAAGCTGTTAGAGACTGTTCAAGTAAGAGCTACAAAGATGGTGAAGGGCCTTGAGGGGAAGCCATCTGAGGAGCGGCTGAGGTCACTTGGTCTGTTCAGCCTGGAGAAGAGGGGTCTGCGGGGAGACCTCACAGCTGTCTACAGCTCCCTCTCTTGGGGAAGTGGAGGGGCAAAGCACCGGTCTCTTCTCTCTGGTGACCAGTGACACGACTCGAGGGAATGGCATGAAGCTGTGTCTGGGTTTAGGGTGGGTATTGGGAAATATCTAACCATCTTAACCAGATGGTGGCTGGGCACTGGAACAGGCTCCCCGGGGCAATGGTCACAGCACCAAGCCTGGCAGAGCTCAAGAAGTGTTTGGGCAATGCCCTCAGGCACATGGTGGGATTTTGGGGCCTCTCTTGTGCAGAGCCAGGAGCTGGACTTCAATTATCCTATGAGTTCCTTCCAACTCAGGGTATCCTATCATTCTGTGAAGAACATTTGAGGGGCTATCTTTCTAGAAGCTGCTTTTTAAGAGCTTCTGTTTAGTTCCAAGATCATGAGGATCCAGAAACCACTGCCTTAAACTAAATCTGCATTCACAATTAGCTGATAAGTAGCACCTAGCATCTGACATTGCCATTTTCTCATGAGTTCTAGATGTGTCAGTTCAGCTGTTGCTGAGATTGTTGCATTTCTGTATTACTCCATTTGGCATGTTTCTCTTGCTCCACCTGTGTGTTACAACCTTAGAATGATCAGCATTACATTTTCTGTAATGATTACCATTATCAAGCAGATATACAAACTATTGCCAAATGTCCAGCAAATCAGTTATAAAGATTGGTCTCTCTGTGTGGTGCCTGAGCAACAGAAAAAGAGTGAGCATTTTATTTCCTCCTTTCTGCCAGAGCTTTTGAGAAGGCACCTTCTCTCCTTTTTGCTTCCCAGTTAAGGCAGAGCTCCTGCAATGCTGAAAACACTGAATCTCTGTACAAATTTGCTTTCTCCTTTCAGATGGATAGATTTGGTGAGGTACTTAAACATTCAATCAAAAATGCAGTACTAAGAAAATAGGAAACAATGAACACTCTAAAGAATTACTCTAGATTTATTGTCACAAAACAGTGAAATCCAAAATTAATCAAAAAAAGTTAAAAGCAAGTAAACATAGAAGCTGAGTACCAGAAGCACCTGTCTCGATAGTTGAAAGTAACTTGCCAAAGTGCTAAAGTCCTCCTTATTTACTTACTTAAATGAAAATGTACTTAATATTTTGGGAGTTTTGGTCAAGACAGAAAACCGTACATGGATTTAATGACTTCCTTTCCTGTTACTTGTTTTAAAGGTGTTTCCACTTCTGTAAGCTTCCAGGAAGAGTTATGGGAATCCGCCTACTACGCTTTACCTCTGTGGTGATCATCGTCTTGCTTCTTGTGGCAGGTGCTTTAACAGCTTTGCTTCCCACTATCAAAGATGACAAATTGCCCAATTCGAGAAGGGAACCAAAAACCCAGAGTCAGTCTGCCTTGGATTCGTTCACTCTTATTATGCAGACATACAACAGAACTGACTTACTGCTAAAGCTTTTAAATCATTATCAAGCAATCCCCCACCTACATAAAGTAATTGTTGTGTGGAACAACATTGGTGAGAAGACACCAGAAGAAATGTGGAATTCCTTGGGGCCCCATCCTGTCCCTGTTGTCTTTAAAGTTCAAACTGTAAATCGTATGAGAAACAGACTGCAGAATTTCCCTGACCTGGAAACAAAAGGTAATCGGCAGTTTATATCACTGTTACTAATATTATTTTCATACTTGAAATCTGAATGCTTAAAGAGAGATGATTGAGTTATACTGTGTAATAAATCAATGGCTCTTTCGGGCCACTTAATAGAGTGTGGGTAGTGTAGAGGAAACCTATGTTATGATATCAGATGAACACCACCACCAGGCTATCAGTGAAGAGTAAAGGGAAAAAAAGAGGAATGTCAAATGCATTTCATGGGCTTTTGCAACAGTTTTCCATTTCCTTTGTGAGGCAGACACAGGTAGTTCAGCTTCTCTTCCTTCTGTGGCATAAACTGAAATACCTAATGCATGTTATTTGTTGAGTCTCTGCACTAGTCTGGACTTAAGTCATCTGGTAAAGACTTGATTTAGTCCATTCCTCTTAAGACTAAGTTCTCAAGCATGTTCTGCTCTTCCGAGAAACTTCCCTCCCCAGCTGTCTGGCTTTCTATCTCAAATTCTGCACCTTTCTATTTAAAAGTACCTTCCCCAGGCTCTTGGGTATTTATCTAAATATTCTTCCTAAGCTCTTTCTAGGAGGTGTACAACAATAAATCCTGTTTGTTTCAAATGGAAAAAAACCCCATATGTTGCATTACAGACCTGACCATACTCATGATTAGTAAAGGTAATTCTATTTACTGCCCCCTTCCTAACATGCCTGCTAGTCCAAACACATGACTTCTAGGAAGACACTGGAAACTTCAACTTCCCAAGCATTTTACTTACTGTAATAAGATCTATGCTGATTGTAAACTTTAAAGCCTTAATGCATCTGGATTTCAGATCTAAGAATATCCTTCCTTTTCCACTTCCTGGTAGTCTTTTGTCTAAAACTTAAGGCAAAGAGTCTTCCTTCTGTAGTTAATATTATTGAATGTTGCCTAGGCAATTTGTTTAACTTGCTTGCATAGAACTTTCAAGTAGTGAGATGAGTAAAATTTTATACTAAGAATCCTTTCTAAGTCTCATATGCTAAAGAAAACTATCTAACTCTATTCTAGTTGTATCTTTACACAAGATTAGTAGAATCTTAAGTTGCTTTGCCAAACATTCCCAAGTTTTCTAACACATCTCTCCAGCTGTACTACAGATGATCAAAGGTTGCTGAATTTTGTAACAGCCTGGCAAATAATCTAAGACTTAGGTTTGCTTCCAGTTACCACAAAGCTGTAACCTTGCTTTAGCTTTGAAATCTAATTATGTTTTATCAATCTACTTTCAAGGAATTGCAATTCAGCTTAATAGTTGTAGAAATTTTATATTTCATTTGTCAAATATTGTGCTGCATACTGTGCTCATGTATTTAATGTTTTGATCAATTAAAAGTTTTTCTCTTTTTTCCTCCCTTCAGCTGTTTTAATGATGGATGATGACACACTAGTCAGTGCTCATGACCTTGCTTTTGCCTTTTCTGTTTGGCAGGTAATGTTTTGCATCTTGGCAGGCAGTATTTGTGAGCTGCAATTGAGATTAATAGTTTTAATTAGAGTAATACTGTATCATACTGTTTTACCATTGGTTTTCTAGATATAAAGTTAGATTTTAGGAAGTTTGAAGTGTTGAATAGTAGAAATTACAAAAATGTTCTTTAGTAGTAGCTATATCTGTAACCTATAACTTTAAAATTTTAACTCTTGCTTTACAAAACCATGAAGTTGCTAACTGCTGAATTTATTTAAATGTATGGTAGTCCATTTTGTTTTGCAAAACAGGAGAAATTGTCTGTAAAGATATTTTCAGTGCCAAATACACAGCTGCCAGTTGTGGGTAGATGTTTTCTTGGCACTATGCGATGTGGAATGAGTTGTGAAACTGTATTTAATTGCAACATTTATGCAGATCAAAAGACCATATGCCAACAATTTAATTCCTTCCTGGCAATAATGTTGTCCTGCTTTCATTTAAAAAAATGCGTAAATCTCTCTTAGGAACGCACTTAAGTGAACCCCACACTGTGAAATATGTGTTGAACTTCTTTTTTTCTTTCAGCAATTTCCAGAGCATATAGTGGGATTTGTTCCTAGAAAGCACATTTCTACTCCTTCAGGCGTATACAGTTATGGCAGCTTTGAATTGCAGAACCCTGGATTTGGGAATGGAGATCAGTATTCTATGGTGCTTATCGGTGCAGCATTTTTTCACAGTGGGTATTTAGAAGACTTTCAACGGCAGCCAGAAGCAGTTTACGCCTTAATAGATGAAACTCAAAATTGTGATGATATTGCTATGAATTTTCTGGTAGCCAAGCATACTGGAAAGCCTTCAGGAGTGTTTGTGAAGCCTGTTGATATAAGAAATTTAGAAAAAGACACTAACAGTGGCTACTCTGGAATGTGGCACCGAGCAGAGCATTTGTTACAAAGATCCTACTGTGTAAATAAACTGGTTAATATTTATGATGGCATGCCCTTAAAATATTCTAATATCATGATTTCTCAGTTTGGTTTTCCTAATTATGCCAATCACAAAAATAAAATGTAAGCCAATGAATTTAAGGTGTTAAGTGTTAAACACTACTCAGTGAATTGTACTGAGTTCAAGGAGAGAAGAAGGTGTAATTACTGCATCTTGGCCATCCCTCTTTGTAGCCTCTGATTTTTCTCCACTAGGCTTTTTATGTATTTTCTTTCCTTTCTAACTAATTCACAGAGGTAAGTTTTGAGAAAACTGAAAGAATACATAGTCATGCTTAGCTGTGATAAAATCATCCTCTTTCCTTAAAACCTGGAAAGCTACTCTAATTAATTAGGCCGGTTCTTCAGAAACATGCAGACAAAAACGCACTCCTACTCTTCAGATCTTAACGTTTGGATTTTTCTTCCCTGAATATACATATCTAGTCAAATGAGGTCTAGGCATTTTTTTGACAGTTATATGTTGAGATGCTTCCTTGCCTTCCCACTCCTCACCTGCTCCTACCCAGTTTCCAGTGAAGCTGTAGAAGAGCTACAGTGAACTGCTGGCCGGGCTTCTGGCCTCCTGTACAAAACTCCTTTAAAAGTTTGTATATAAGCTACTCGGTGTTCTGAGATGTTCTTGAAGCTGCTATGAAAGCCAGAAGAGTACCTCACCTTAATCTCAGATAGTCCTTAAACCATTGCCTACAATATCTACTCTTACTGAGTTAATGGAAAATGATCTCTGATGTGGCTTTTTTTCTATTATTGATTTGCCTAGAGTTTATGAAACACTGCAAGCAGCTGAAAGGTGAATCCTAGTGGTTTGAAATATAAGAAACATGAATACATGAAATATGAAACTTACATAAGCAGCCAGAAGAATTGGATGGAATGTTACGTATTAATATTCTCTTTAGTACTTAGTTTTATTTTGATATTTTGCATATGCGTTGTTACAAGCATGCACCCAGGAAAATCCTCAATTTGTTAAAAATTTCTTATTTACAACTCCTAATAAAAGCAGGGTATTCAACATTTATTACAGTGGACATTTTGTAATTTTACAAGTCTACTGGTTTTTTAGCTACTCTTTCAATGAGTATTTACTTTTTAGTTCCTTTTTTTCTCTGTTTTTAGTGGCTATGACAACAGAGTTAAAATGTACAATAAATAGGTAAAGCATTATGAAAAAAAAGTATTTTAAGGTACAGTGATATCTGACAGGGATGGACTATTATCAGTCTCTGAATTCTGTGACTTTATTTATAGTGCAAAACAGAGCTGCTCTTAATGGCTTTTGTTAGATTGGGACTCTGTAGTTCTGGAAACCTTTTATTGACATAAACAGGACAAACCTTTTCCAAAGAAGTTGCAGAAGGGTTGGGCTTTTTTTGTGGTATGGAGGAGAGAATAAAAGACAGTGATTTTCCTGGATCACAATCAGATTTGGCATCCAAAGCAGATTTAGTTTCATCTGCATCGGCTTTTAATTGATTCTTACACTCAGTTCAAAGGTAGCTGTGGGCAACCAGTAACAGCTAATACCTAGTACACAAATAGCATCTGCACAAATGGTGTATAATTTTATCACTTTTTGTAATAAGTTAACTGAACAAAAGAGTGAAAATATGACAAGTTCCTTACAGCAAGGTGTGAGTCTTTGAGGGGAACAAAGGATTCTTTTGCCTTGTTCTATCAGTATTAAAGGATTTGATTTCTGTTCAGGAAGTCTTCCTAGTACTCTTGTAAGATTTTAAAGGGCAGAATCTTAACATGGCAACGTAAAGTCTGCTTAATTTTGCTGTAATAGTGAAAAGTAGTTTTTAATTATTGTGCTGTAGTGCTAAGTCGTATACAAACAGATCTATGGTCTTTCCAGAAATGCAAATTTCCCAGTGGTAGTTTACTGTATTTCATTTACTTACTCGTCTTCCATGATTTCTGTTCTGTGCAGTATCAACTAGAGCTGTGAAGACTCACAGTTGTTGTTAACCTTGTTTTTGAAATGTGAAATGAACTGTCAACTCAGCCAAATCTTACTATTGGGCTCTTTGTTGGAGCAAAGCAGTTGTTTTGGTTTTGGGGCTGTTTTTTTGTTCTTCTGTATCAGTGAAAGAATTAATAGAACAAGCTTTTCATGATACTGTTAAATTTAATTTGCACCATTGTCAAATAAAATACAGAAAGGAGACTTGTGATGTATTTATTTTCAGATTACTGACCAAATTTTTCAGTGTTTAAGATGTTTAAAGTAAACTCAGAGTTTGCATACTCATGAGCAGCACCAAGATTTCTTTTTTTTAAGAAAAAGTGTACTTGTTGGCACATACATTCATTTAATTTAGGTAAGGCCTACTTATGAAGGAAGAAAAGACATTAAAAAACCAACAGCCTTAATCATTTAGTCTTAGGTAGCAAAGAAAATACAAAGGTAAGACTTAAGCTCCAGCCATAATTTATTGTACTTTGGAACCAAAAGGGATTGTTTGCTTATTTTCTAAAAGTGGATTTTTTATCCCTTGGTGGTTATAAAAGTGCCTTAAGATTCTTTAGTGAAAATACATTACCAAAAAATTATATTTTAAACAAAATAATAAGCATGTGATTATTTCTTCTGAGAGATTATCTATATGTCATTTGGTAATATTTTGGAGTGCTAATGCAACACAGGGTTTTAAACATAGTATCTAAAATACACATTACAAAAATCCTTGATAAAAAATCAGGATATAGTGCTCAAATGGTACAACAGGACAAGAAAATTGCTTCTTTACAAAAAAATGCCACAAGATGTCACTGCAGCCTTGATAGTTGATCTCAAATGTTAAAACGAGTACATAATATTGATTAAAATAACTGAGTTGTACTAGTTGAAAATATTCTTAAAGCTAGCATTTTATGAAGTGAAATTCATTAAATAACCATAGCTACGAGACACAATACTGGAACTGAAAAAACATAGAGGTTATTTTGCACATATTTTTACAGAGAAGAAAAGTTAGTTTATTTCTGATGCTTACAAAGGCTGCAGCTAATTGCCACAAATGAGAACTTTTATGCAATGAAAACAGTTTTTGTAACTTTGCAGAAGACATAAGCAGTATACAAACATTTGGCAGCTGGGCTTCAGTTTCTAGGCATATTTGCCTCCTAGATGGGTTTACATATCTTCGGCTTGAACACAAACTCTGTTTCTGGGGGTTCCAGATACTGCATAGTAGGCTGTAGACTGTTCCATCTTCCCTTCTGTTGCCAAAGAGAGCCTTGCTAAAGCTATTTTGAGTATGCTCATTCAAACTCCCCTTAAGCAGAGTGCAGCACTGACTTAGAAATGTGTTACATTGAACTGTCGTGAAAGTCTGAGTAAAAAAAGGCATCAAAAAAACCTGCAGTTCCTGACAATATACCTTAACACCCTCTCTCTTACACAGGATATAGTACCCCTTAGAGAATTGCTTGTAAATAAAAAACCACCAATGAAATACTTGATTTTGTTAAGGGTTATACACAAGTGAAAGTCGTAAAGAACAATATAGAGAAAAACACTCATTTCCATGAAAAGCAAATGCACTCCAACAACCTTTATTGAATTTGCTGCTACATAAGACTGCAATCTCACTCTTGTAAGCATCTTGTATGGAATAGTACTTACTATTGAGAATGAGGTGTTCTCAGGTTTCAGGATCAGGCACAAATAGGGTCATATTTAGCACATCAGTTTTAGAGCTTTTCAAAAAAAGGTTGAAAAACAGCACTGTAAGAATATAGGTACAAAGTATTAGAATCAACCCAAAAATTAAGTAAGCAACTACAAAACAGCTGTACTGTTTTCTGTAGTCCTTCACCTTATTTGTAAAGCTTTAAAGATTATCCAGTGCTTATGACACCAGATTAAAAACTGAAGAGTCAGAAGTGTTTCACACTCATGTTTAGCCTCATTAGCAGACACACCAGGATTAATTAGATGAACTGGTGGTTACAGTAGGTTATTTATAGTGTTAGGGAAAGAGGGTGATACTAATGTGAACCTCAGGGCTGCATATGGCTTTGTATTACAACATTTTTTAAAGGTGTTTCAAGAGTGGATTCTTTTGTTTGTTTAGGGGAAGAGTAGCTTTTTTTACCCCCTTACTTTCTCTCCTCAAGGAACCTCTCCTCTGCAACCTCTGCTTTAGTTGTAAAACTGAGACGGACTCTCTGCCCTGTTTGGCACTTACCAATTCTTTCTAGAGGGGAGAGGCGGAAGAACGCGTCCAGTGCTCGAACCAGCGCGTTCGGAGAGCTCCGTGCCTCAGGCGTGCGCGCGGTCTCTGGCGGCTCCCCGGCACTCCCCGGCACACCCACCCCGCGTCCGAGGCCGGCCGGCACCGCCGGGGGAAGCGGCGGCCGCGGGGGGCCTGGGGCGGGCCGCTCCGGGGCTGCCGCCAGCTCATTGGCTGCAGGCAGAGGGGGGGCGGCCTCTGATTGGTCAAGCGCCTTGTCTGTCACGACAAATGGTGCCCCAGGTAGCGTAACGGGCGCTCCGCCGGTTCCCCCGTGCCTGAGGGGGCCTCGCCGCTCTGCCCGTCCCCGTCCGCGCTGCCGAGGCAGCGCTCCGGCTCAGCCCCGCTCGGTTCAGCCCCGCTCCGAGCCGTACGCGACACCCGCCCGGTGCCCATGGGGCGCTCTGCCACGGGCCGCCCCCGGGCGGGGAAAAGCAGCCCCAGCGCAGCGAGGCGCGGCGGCGCTGCCCGGGCAGGCGGGGTGGAGGGCGGGGCCGGCAGAGGCGCGGCTCAGCTGCCTGCCGGAGCAGGGGCGCTGCCGGGCCGGAGAAGCGGGGGGAGCGCCGGGGGCCGGTCACTCGCAGCGTCAGCCTTGGGCCGGGCGACACAAAGGCTCCGTAACGCGGTTGCCAGAGCGCCACCAGTCGCCTGGTAACCGGCTGCTGCCGCTTTATCCGGGGGCGTCTCCTGGCTGGGGGCGGGGTAGAGCTGGAGTCCCTGCGGGCGCTTGCCCGCCGTGTCCCGGGGCTCGTTCTCCGCTCCCGCTCCTATGCGGGCTGCGGTCGCCGCGCTCGCAGCATCGTGGGTCCCGGCGGGCGGCCGCTCCGGGCAGCGGGTCGCGTCCCTGCGAGCGCGCCCCGGCCCCGCCGGCGCTGCCCCGGAGCGCCATGAGCTCGGAATTGCCCCGCGCCTCGCTGCTCCGCGCCCTCTTTAAGATGGAGCCGGCGGCGGCCGCCTCCGAAGTACTGGGGGGAGCCTCGGAGTTCGTGAAAGGTGAGACCGGGGCGGGAGCCGCCCCGTCCCCTGCCCGCGGGGTCCCGGAGCCTCCCCCAGAGAGGAAACCCGCTGGCTTCTCTCCCGCCCTGGCTTTGCTGCCTGCCCGGCTCGGCCCCGGCCCCTTTGCCGGGCGGGTTTCGCGGGCTGCCCGCCCCGGCTGCCGCGGGCACCCCGGGCGCTGCTTTCCCCGCTCTCGCGGGCGAGGCGCGGGGCCGGCACCTGTTGCTGCGCGCTGCTCGGTGGGTCGGAGCCGCTGCCGAGGGGCGCCCGGCAGCGCGGGGAGCCCGGCAGGGGCAGGGCCCGCGGGCCGAGCGGTTCGTGCGCTCCCGCCGCCGCTCACGCAGCAGAAAAAGGAGCGGCGGAGCCTCTTCCGCTGCTCGGTGACAGGCGTGCCCCGGGGCGGTGGCCGGCTGCCTTCGCTGTCCGACGCTGTTCCTGTAATCTGTGTTTCAGATCGGTTGTACTTCGCTACTTTACGAACTAAACCGAAAAGTACCGTAAATACCCACTACTTCTGTACCGATGAGGAACTGGTCTATGAAAAGTAAGTGTTGTGGTCTGCATATTCAAAGTGATCACTTGAGAGTCTCCCCAACACACTCTAATATATTCTATAGAATATTTTTCCCCCATTAAGTTACTTGCATAGAATATGAGCATGAAGTTAGTCCGCACATTTTTATTTATTAGCTGAAACTAGTTTAACAGGGTGATTCTTAAAAAAAAACCCATAAAAACAACTGCAAGGCCAGTTAAATGGCTTAAATTGTGGTTGAGCTAGAAGAACATCTCAGCCTTTTAAGATTTGTTTAAAACATGGAGATCTAATAGGACTAATTACACTTTATTGAATAATGTCTTAAGTAGAAGACTTATTTGGTACGAATAGATAAACGGTAGTTTGTTTTATACTCCTGTATAGAGAGTATGAAGCTTACAGAGTCATAAGAATGCAATGTTGAAATGTGCTTTTGAAGAGCATCTGCAACTTCTTTTATAACTCTGGTTTTATTAGAAGGCTTGAAGATAGCACTTCTTGATGGCTTTTGTATCTTTAGAACAGAAGGAAAAGTATTTTCTGTGAAGTAAAAGGTTTGTGTGTTTGTAAGACACTGACTTCACATAGACGGTAAAAAGTAAAACTGGTTATAGTTGTGAATAGTATTTAAGGACATAAAAAACATCAAACAAATCAGGTAATCACTCTGTGCTGTGGCTAAAAAGTTGGTGCTCTGGACTGTGTTCCCAGATCAGCTGTTTCCTGTGTGATGATATATACCTATCTGCTTGACATGGGAGAAGTCTTGAAGCAAGACATCTCTTGCTGCAGCAGAAGTGAAACAAAAAGTGTGTTCCTATTTTAAGTATAACTTGCTTTCCATATGCTTTGAAGCAATTGTGAGCATCAGGCATTCTTCCTTCTTTTCTCCAGTGACCAGTACTGCTTCTGTGAAGGTGTAAACCAATATTCCTTGGTTTTTAGCTTACTTTCTATGCACAGCGTGTAGTTTCAGGGTATCTTTTCTACACGTTTTTGAGTCTTTCTTATCTTAAGCTGTGTGTCTTCTACTGGAGTTCCCAACGGTTCATTCCAAAAGTTGACTTTTGTCATGGGCTGCTTGGGTTGGGAGTAAGTTCTTTAATGGTCTTTAAGGAATTCTGAATGGAAGGGACCTTGGTAGTATCCTAAGGGAGGGTTGACCTAATACTGAAAGCAGAATTCAATGGAGGAAGGTCCTGAGCAATTTGTGTTCCACTTTCGTGAAGAAAGGAAACTTGTATGTCTTCCAGACTTCTGTGTTATGTTTTAATTCTTAATTTATTTATTTAATTTTAAATTATTAAATTTAAAATATAAATTATTAAATTGATGTGATAAATTTAATTCTTAATTTCAGGAAGTGTGAAGGATTACGTGGCATTTGATATTGTGGGTAGGAAGGGGGAGCAGTTCTGTAGTGTTAGTTACAGATGGCTATACTAACCAAGGCCTGTAGCTGAGGTGTTTGTGTAAGGACAGTATCATATTTAAAGAAAAAAAAAGTACTGAGAAACTTTAGGGGTCTGGGGGGGAAAGTAATTTTCTTTAACATGGAAAGGAAATTCTGTAGGTATATTCCTTAACCCAGTGTTAACTGCTTGTGAGGGTGTAACCTGATACCTGATATAATTACCAGGTAATGGAAGGAAGCAGTTTCCTTTATCTTCTAGGGCACATCTAAAGACTTTGAACACGTAACTCCTGGTGTATGTTCTGAATTGATGGTTCCTAATCTGTTTGGCCCATTTTAAAGTTGTTGTCCTTTATCAGATAGCATAAAGATACTCTCCCTTTTGTGCTCATAAAATGCTAAAATGTGATATGAGGTAGAAAATAAGTGACAGTTACCAGGTGGTACCAAGGAAATGTCCAATAACCTTTTACATATCTTTGATAAACTTTCACCTGGTATTTGTATTGCAGCACCCATTCCTATGAGTGTATGCAATATTTGGTAATAAACCCATGCCTGACCGTTTTTTTTTTCGCCCTCTCATATCCAAGCAAGTTTATATTGTCTCAGGGAAGTAAAAGCAGGTGTCAGTAGGGTTACCATTTTATGTATATGTTTAATATCTTTCTGAATTTGGAAAGCTAGAGGTAAATTGAGGAATAGAATGCAAGACTCAGTTCTTGGGGAAGTGCTAATTTTACTATAGCTTCCCTTATGCTCATCAACAAGCTTGACATCAGTGTGTTGTTTTTCCCAGGCTGCACACAAGGTGAGGGCTCTGACATTGGGGCTTGTCTGTAAGTAGTAGTAGAGTGTAACTTTAGTAGGACAGATCAGATGGTCTCCTCACTTCCTGAGAAATGCAGTCTTCTTTCTGAGAAAGTGATTGGAAGTATTTGTTACATGACAGCAAAATAAATATTTGGAAGTGAGCGTTGAAGTGCTGTAGCTCAGAACAGTGGTTTGCAGAGTCTTCATGGAAATGGCCTGCCTGGGTGGTTCTTGTGGTCAGAATTCCACAGCCACTTTTCCTTTTTAATCAAATGAGTTGTTCAGAGAGTTCCAAGGAGGGGGAATAAGAGATGTCTGCTCAGGCAGGAAATCCTCAGCACCTGTAAGGTATGTAAGAATCTACATTAATATAATTGTTTATTGGCTTAACTTTTCTTAGATGCATCATTGTGGTGACAAGACAAAGATACTTTATTGTGCTTGGAAGTAAACTGCTTTGCTTTGGGCTCTTACTCTGTAAATTGCTTTTTTGGGGGGACTCTTATTCTGTTAGCTTGTTACAGAATTTTATTTGGCTGACTTTACAGAGGTGTCAGTTTGCTTCACTGAAGCAATATCTGATCTGAAAACCTCATGAATATGTAGGTTTGGAGTTGCCTGATTACAGAGAGCCTGTTACTGGATCACATAGTACTTAAAAACTTGCTGCCTTGCTTCCCTTTTTTTTCCCCACTCTTGAAGAGACTTACGGAAGCAATTTTTACGTTAGTACTATACCCTATTTATTAAACAAAGCAGCTGTAGTGCTAGATCTGATGGTTTGGGAAGTTTGGAGCTGACTTGCCCCCAAAGCTTGTCATGTGATTTATCCCTAAATTATACACAAAGTGTGGTTATGTAATCTTGAGCACTTTAGCCTTCAGTTCTCACTTGAAGTTTTCAGCTGTTCTAGTGACTTCATAATACTGTCTAAGTTAAACATTCACACTTTAAAAAGATAATAGAGATGTACTTAAAACCATTTAAGCCTGTATCAAATGCTGACTGACTAGGAACTTGCTACTCGAACTGTCACTATTTTAGTTAAATGTGCTGCAATTTAACCTTGAACCTATTATGGCAGAGAAATGATATACAAATACCTCAGTTAAGAGAACAAGAAACCTGAATGGAATGATAAGATTCTGAAATCTGTTCTTTGATACTTCTGTTTGTGTAACATTTTCTCAGTCTTTCTGAAACTCTCTGAGGTTCCTCCTGAGAAAGTCTGCACGACTTCTTGAAAGGGAGCACGGTCTTTCAGGATAGTGTAGTACAGGTAACTCTTGCTTCAGAAAAATAGAGTTGATGAGAAACAGTCCATGTTGATGAAGATTGTCATTTGGCAAACAGACAAACCTTGCCTTGGCAAGACCTCAGTTAATGAGTTAGGCACTAGTAAGAAGCTTTTTATTCTCTAAGAATAGCGTCTTTCACGTTTCACCTTCCAGTAAGCAGATCTGGGTTGAGAATACTACACTTGACTGGTTAACTTGGCTTTCAGATAGTTTTATCAAAGCAACTTGTAATGTCCTTTTTATTTCTGAGTAGTTTTCTCAAACAAAGTCAGAATTTAAATAATGTGAAACAGGAATCTCTTACTGATGAATTATAATGGCAGCCTTCATAAATCATAATGGTTTTATTCAGTCATTTGTTCTGACTTTGGATCTCTTGTATAAACAACTTTTGCAGATCTAATCTCTGACATGGTGTAAGCAGCTGTAGAAGTAGTAAATATGACAGTCTCTGTATATCATGCTTTACACTAAAACATTCTTTCAAGCTATGGTATGTTACTTGCCCATTTCACAGCAGTCTTCATGAGAACTACTTCAATTATGCAGCAGCAGAGCAAGACTCTAAAGCGCTTAGCTGCAAAAATATTAAATAAGTGCTGTTTCTTCTACTGCATGTATATATGCAAAGAAGCAGTTTGTCTTTCCTGTGAGAAGGGTGAGGGTTAGCCTATCTGGTTTTGCTTTGGTTAAATGCTGCTTTTCTGTGGCTCTTCAGTAACAGTACTTGCACAGGAAGCCTGAACTTCTCCATCTTTCTGTGGCTTAAATCATTTGAAAGGAGACAGAAAACTTAAACTTAGCCTGGTTACAACAATCAGAGCTGTCACTTCACACAGAAAGCAGGGATTTCCTTGTTCACATCAGTAAATACGAGGACTCGACCTTGACTATTGGATGACCAAGATAACTTAGTAAGATGAAGTCCAAAATTAAAACAAGGAAATTTCTCAACTCAATTTTATACCTATACATTGCTTTACCATATCTGTCTTTGCTTTTTCGTAAGTAAAAGATAAAAGCATTTGCCAGTAGTACTGAGGAGATTTTATTTTTGTTTGCAGTAAAAGGGTACCAGGATAAAACAGCAGCTTTCTAAGCTCCAGTTTTATGTTGGATGAGAATGTAGCTCGTCTAGGAAACCCCTTATGTGCATCTTGGCTTCTGTTAAGATGACTTTTTTTGCAGAGACTAGGCTTCTGACATGACCTGAAGGTTCTTCTATAGAGCAATTTGTTATGGGAGAACCTCTTCATTGTTAATTTATTTTTGAAAACAAGGAGGACTGAATTAAAAAGTCATGTATCTGGAATAACTATTTAATTACCTGTAACTTAGATCTGTGAGTTGTTGGATTTTGAAGAATCAGGATCTTCAGGAGGATTTGGTACTTCCAAAAGGAAATGGACTTAATACCTGGGGGTTTCTGCATA
The DNA here is from genome assembly GCA_013398955.1 of Callaeas wilsoni. Lineage (NCBI taxonomy): Eukaryota > Metazoa > Chordata > Aves > Passeriformes > Callaeidae > Callaeas > Callaeas wilsoni. The sequence goes on along the minus strand of VWPU01009775.1, from coordinate 53,494 downwards.
ATCCAGAGCCTCTGCATTATTCCTACCTTCAGATATTTGCAGGGTTATATTTGCTGTATCATCGTTCGTCTGTTCAGAAGCACGCCATCCCTAAGGAGCATTAAGCGTTAGGGATTTTGTCTCGGCCCAGTTAAGAAAGCTCCTAACAATTCACGTGTTACTGGAATCAGTGGACCAGAGGATGAAAACAGCGCTCACCTTTTTTCATGTGCTTGAGAAGTGGGGAGGAGAAACACACTCTACTCTAGGAAACTGGAGTTGGAGAAAAAAGCCTGAATAGGTAAGATTTCCCAACCAGCAGTTAGGTTGTAATGAATGTGCAGACTGATCCTCTCTCATCCAGACACTTTTTGCATGTGAGATGTGTTCAGCTGATGATTTAAAGCAAGTCAGCTGGCCATTTCTGCAGCGCCTGGGTCTCGTACCGTCTGATGGCTAGGCTCAGAAGAGATGCAGCAAGGCCCTTAGAGGGTAGTAACCTGAATGTTCCTGCCTGGGAAAGAGGGAGGGAGGAGCAAGAGAAGAATGAATCACAATGAGAGAAACAATCTCATTGCTTAATTTTATTAGGAAGCTGGACATTTGTAAAATACTGAAAAATTAGCCAAGTTTTGCAGTTAGGAAGCTGTATTTTTGTTATTTCACCAGGTTCTTGGGTTTTGCCTTTTGGCTTAAGTAATTGCAAGCTTGGGGGGCTCCTGTTTTGACAGGAAAATGGCTTTATATGATTACAAGTCTTCAGGAAAGCAAACTTCATACTTTAACAAGTACTTGTGCTCCAGTTCTGGGATATGTACTCCAGAAAATGATTGGAGTTATTAAATGGTGCCTCTGTTTTCAAATTCCTAAACCGATTACTGAATAGGATGTCAGCAAGTAACATCAAGCCCTGATGGGAAGTGAATGGCAGTATAAAACTACTGCTCTGTGGGGAAAAACTATTAGGCATCTGGAGTAAAGTAGAAGTAATGCATTTTGTCTTTGAAAGATGATATCTTGGCCTGTTAGGTTGACTGATGGACATATTAACATATTTGTTAATATGGACCTTAACAAATTAGGGAGATGGACAGTCACCAACTGTATGAAACACAGCAAGGGCAAGTGCCAGGTTCTGCACCTGGGATGGGGCAACCCTGGGTGTACGGGCATGCCGGGGAGGAGAGGCCTGAGAGCCACACCTCAGAAAGGGACCTCAGTGTGCTCTGTGATTCTGTGGAGGTTATCAATTCTGTTAAAAGTCTGCTAGGCTATAGTATTCCTTCACTGAATGGCACCGTCTAATCATTCAGACTGGGAAATCTGTTTTTTGTCCAGCACAAGGGTCAGAGATACTTAAATGCTTAGTGAAAAGTGGTGTTTGCATTCAGAAGTGCTGGTTCACGCTTGAACTGACTCATGGCACCTTCATGTGGCATCCCATTGAACTGCAGCTGGAAACGACTTGTTGCTAAGGAGTGTGGGCTGCATTTCTTTCACCATTGAATTCCATGGAAGAATTTACAGTGACTGTTTGCGTGATAGAGTAGATCAATGGGCTTGCCTTTCTCGGGGGATAACCATTCCTATGATACAGTACAGCAAATGCCTCAGATATTATACTGCAACAAATTACAGGTAGGAAGAAATGGTTCTAGGAGTCTATTCTATGGAGAAAACAGATACCAGAAGCTTATGCTGCTGCTTCCAGGTGGCATCATGATGGCATTTTTGAAGTACAGTATTTAAATGTTCATCTAGTATTTTCTGGGGTTTTGCTCCTTCGTTTGAGAAGCATAAGGATAGCAAGTCTCCATGGCATGAGGGGGAAGAATAATTTAAGGTATCATCTATGTACTTGATTAAAACAAAACATAATTAAATGTTAATTAATACCATACCTGCCTTTTGTTCCTCTGGTTTCCACCTCCATTGTAAATGACTGTCTCTCTTAAGTGGCTTAAGCTTCAGAGGCATTCCAATTTCTTACTGTATTTAAATGCTTTGTTAAAACATCTAGATGTAAAAGAGATGGAAGTAAAAAAATATTGCATGAATTGTTATCAGTGACTATTTGACTTTTCTTGTGTTGATCTTCAACTTTTGTGAAATAAAATTCTTTGTTCAGCTGGTGACTTGGTGTGTCATTTCATCCCCATTCCCTATGCCCTGCCCGTTTCCCATGTTCCACTTGTACTTAAAATTCTGGTCTTGAGATGAAAATCCTTTGGGTGAATAAGGATCAAGTGTCACTAATTCAAGTATAAAACTGGCCTTTTATAGAAAAAGTAATGAGGGTGCATAGGATTAAATCTTTCTGCTTAAACACGTCAGAAACTGTATTTAGGTCTAGGGATGTAAACTGAAGAAAGATTTTGTAGATCAGAGTTCATTAACTTCAGTACAGAGCCTTGTATTAGCTTCAAAGAACTCTCTTGATTTGAAGATTTGTAAAGCACTTGTTTCACTTAGCCCCATTAAAGAAAGGATAATTAACTTACTCCAATTTAGAGGTATAAAATGGAGAAAGGTTATGTTACATGCATTATTTTAACTTTCTTCCTCACATTTCAATCACAATGTTTTATCAGCAAAGTCAATGGCTGGTTTCTACTGCCTCTGTGGTAATAGGGAAATAACTTGGGAATTGCCAGTGGTTTTGTCTATGTGTAGTAATGCTGGTGCAGCACTGACCAAAAGTGCCTTTCCTTTGTGTTTGGATTCTGAGAAATATCTTGTTTCTGCCACATGGACAAAGAGGGATAGTACAAGAGTCTTAAACACAGATACTTCTACCCCCCACTGCACTGTGTTAAGTAAAGCACAGGATTCTTAATGGTAATCAGTGATGGAGAAATAGTCAAAGATTGTAACATTTTTAACTTGGTGGCTGAGAGAAGCTGAATAGCTTCATTTTGTAGAAAGACAATTACTTCCTGGGTAGGCTCAAATGTATTCTATCCTTATACCCACCAAAATAGTAATTTGTCTTGTGGATAAATTTATACATTGATTTTCATGTAGTTTTCCTACACTGCTGCCCGAATTTAATCACGTGGAAAAGTAGAAGTGGATATATGACTTCATACTGATGTACTTCTAGCAAACAAATTGTAATAAATCTTACAGTAAACATGTCTGTACGTCTTCAGTTTTTTAGATGAACTATGTATTCAGTTATATCTTTCAGATACTTTGCTCACTTTTTTTTTAAAAAAGTATGCTATATTGTGGTAACTATCCCATTCCATATTTTTCCACAATACTTTAAAAAGTATTTTTCCAAAAGAATTTTAATATCATATCTTTTCTATCGTATATTTCAGTGAAGGAATGCTCTCAAGTTGGAGTAAGATAGGGTGGGGGTGTTTAATTCCTGTGTTAGTGCAGCTGTAAGGGAGGAGATGTTAGGAAGCCTTCTGTATTACTTTCCTAGTAGCTACATTCACTCCAGTGTTGTTAGAGCTCCAGATTTAACTTCTTGTTTGTCTTAACTCATGCTTGTCCTTAGAACATTTTTATTTCGTCTCTAGGAAAAGCTGTGTGGAGGGTTTTGTTTTAAAAATTACCAGATATGGTCGCTGGTTGACTTATCTAAGGGAAGGTGAGGAGTTCTGAAGTTAAACCCTGCTCTACTGATGCTGCAGTTTTCTCTTGGTTTAGTTAACTTCTGTCCAATCTGTAAATTAAGTTCTAGCAGTTGGACAGCTTGGTCTTTTTCCCAGCTAATTAGCTTCTGTAATTACGTCATAATGTTTTGTGCTGAACTGAATCTTAACCAACACTTGTGTTGTTACTTGATATTGTAAAGTAGATGATACTGAAATAGCATTGGTGTGGCAGGAAGGCTGCTTGTCTCAGAGAGTGATCAAACGAGTATGATTGTCTCTTTTTGCACTGATCTTGGCATTCTTGTTTGAGAGAATGTGGGGAAGAGAATATTAATGGTGTTATAAGCACTAAAAAGATGAAGCACTCCCAATTTGTTTTTGTGTCTGTGCAGAATGGGTGAAGCCAGAGGGCACCTCTGCAGATATGTAGTGCAAGCCATGGGCTCAAAGCAAGGTTGACAAGAGCAGGTTGTTCAATTTCCTCGTACAATTTGGTTGTGACTTTGCAGCCTCTCTGTGCAATTGCTTCCCAATGTTTGACTGCCCTCAAAGTGGAAGTTTTCTTTTTATGTTCAACTGGAATCTAATTCGTTTTCCTGAGAAATAAACCCTTTGCCACGGGGGAGGAAGCTTGATAGGCCCTGCCATCTCTTCTATCATGTAATTTCAGTAACTTTTTACTCCTTCAGAGATGGTTAAGTTCAGAACAGCTTTTTCCTTTGTGATTCCCCAAAGAGAATGCATTCAGATGCCGATGGCTTGTTTTGTTTGTCAGTAGGCAAGAAGCTTCCTGTCTCTTATCGAAAAGGCTTAAGGCAGATCAGATTAAAGCAGTTTAAGTACTAGTCAATTCTCACTGTAATTCATAGCATGTGCTTCAACAAATTTGCATAGACCATCAATCTTAAGATTTTTATACACAACAGGAGAATTACTGGAGGAAGTTTGCAGCTTAAATTTTGACCGATTTCGCACAATTGGTGGAGAGGGAGCTCTAGAAGAGGTTGCTGTAGGTTGCTGCATAAAGGCTGCTGTTACTTGTAAAGGTGCCTGTGTAGAGGGTTTGCTGGGAAGAGCACTGTGAATCACTACAAGGAGCTCCTGTTGTGCAATAATTTTCCTGTACAGACTACTGCTGCTAGCTCTTACCTTAAGGCCAGAGATTGTTATTCAAAGGTAACACAGTTTAAAAATGTAGAAGAGAGAAACAAGGACAATGAGAAGTTGATATTTAGAACATGAAATAAATTGGAAGAGCAGCCTAGAGGCAAGAGGATTTGGGGGACAAAAGGAAACATAATTAGATGTAAAGTGTGTATGTAATATCTAATCTCTGGCATAGTGAAGGGAAGGATATAAAGATATGAGCTTAAATTTCAGACAGTGATCAAGATTAGAGGTTATGAAATAAACTTCATCAACCATAAGAAATTCTGTTTACCTTGTTCTTGATAGAATGTAATGGTGTATTCTGAAGCGGTTGTAGAATCTTTAGGATGGCATCAGAATGGTTTAAATGTATATCATATCTTCAAGTTCTTCACTCTGTGGTTTTGGCCAAAACCAGACTGGGTATGATGGGATGAAGAAAAAAAATCTGTAGATAATGTGTGTATATAATGGGAAAGGTAGTTACTGGAATATCTTAAACTGAAGCTACAGATAAGTTAAAATTAATTGTTACTATTGTCCTTTAAAATTAATCAATAAAGAACTTATCTGTTGTTCCATGTGTGTTGGCTACTCAGTATCCTTGATTTCCAGCTTAATCATCAACAACATTCGTGTTGAAATTTGCTTAGCTCTTTTGTATAAATAACATTGGTTTTTGTTTTTTTTCCTCAGTTTCTATGGAGATTTTGGACCTTTAAATTTGGCAATGTTATACAGATACTGCTGTAAACTAAATAAGAAATTAAAGGTAAGCTTTGTTTAAAAACAGTGTTCCTTTATTTTTGTATTTTCAAATTGAAATAAAACTAGCCAGTTTGAAAGTGGTTGTTAGATGCTCACTAGCTAGACGGTAATTTCTAAGCTTTAAGGATATTCTTTTTTCTGAGGTTTTTTCCCTCTGAAGAGTGAAAGAAAATAATATGCCCTCATTTTGGCTTAGGAGGTGAGGCAAGTGCCTGTAGGCTGTGTTCATCTTTTTGCATAACCTTAACACTTTCAAGACAATAGTAACAAAAGCCACTGGTTGTGTCAGGGTTTGCAGCTGATGAAGTGTGTATGTTGGCCTGAATAACTGAAAAGACAGGTACTCAAGGAACAAAACATGGCTCCTGAAATCCCACTGTTTAAAGTAAGTCTCACTCAGTGGAAAAGGGGACAGGGACTGGGATTGGGGGGAGCAGGGGGCAGAGTGAGACAGAAGGCCTTGGTACTATGAGAGCACTGCTTGGCAGTACGTAAAACATGGGTGTGTTGTCAACACAGTTTTGGTCACAAATCTAAACCACAGCATCACACTGGCTGCTGTGGCTGTTATGAATGGATGTGAGTGTTTTATCTAAGTCTCTGCCTTTTGCCCAGGCCTCTGGCAGCAGGCAGTAGCTTTATTGGGGTGGCCAGCACCTCAAGACCCACTTTCGTTCACAAGTTCTTTAATAATGGCTGATTCAGTCTATTATAGAATGAGTTATTTATTTAATAGACACAAAACTAACAGACATAAGACTTAAACTATATGCTACACAGAAATAAGAATAAAAAGAAACTACTAGTAGGTATATACAGTGTGGGGGTAAAGGTACCATTAATTTTACAGCTAGCAAAGAAATCATATAACTTAGGATCCAATGTATCTTACCATCCAATTGTTGGTGGAGCACACATCGAGATCCTTTCCCTCAATGCCCAGGAAAGTAACCACGGAATCTGCGTCCAAGCTCCCGGGAGAAGTCCCCCACACTCTCAGGGTGCGTGTGTAGAAGGCTTCTGCCTCTGTGAAAACTCGTGCATCTTTAATAGTTTGTAAAACAGTGTCTCTCAGTCAAGAATCTCTCTGTTATCTCTTTCCACATCTGCTCTCCAGACTAAGATGTTGATTCTTAGCAAGAGTTTGAGCCCTTTTGGTGCCAGAGACGACCCCTTGCTGGGCCTTTCAGCCCCTGGGTTATCTCTTCCATATCTGCACCAGCTATCAGTGGTAGAGAGGGGGAGGATATGTCCTGCCACAATGGCTAAATCCCAGCTCCATCGCAGCCAGACCCTCTTAACGTGTGTACAGCTGCAGACTTCACCTTCTCCAAATACCTGTGAAGAAGTGATTTGCAGCATGTATAGAAAATCTGTCAACTGCAAGAAATGAAACAGATGGTTGAATTCCAAAATGCTAATTAACATAACTTGTGGGCAAATAGTGAGGAAACTCTTCACTAAATATTACAGATTTAAAATCTTTATAATATAAAATATTAGACCTGTTACTGACAGAAGAGGAGAATGGGACAACAGATGTGATTGCTTTGGCCACTGTTAAGAGGGTCCCTTTATCAAAAATGGCATTATGTCTAGGGGCACAAATGAAACCTTTAGTTAAGTTGATTGGTGCTACTTGCTGCTTTCAGGGGCATGCTGAATTCCGTGTATTCTTAAGAGGAGGTTCTGCAAACTGAGTGGCTTGTAGAGTTGCTACAAATTTCTTGAAATAAAGAAGTGCTTCTAGTGAAAATCCACATTGCTTCTTAATTTTAAAAGATATTTATAAAGATAAAGAGTTAAACTCTTCTATTTGTCATTTTGAGTGCCTGTGCTTATATTGGGAAAGCGTTGGATTTGCCATTTGATAACACCAGGCACCTTATAAATACGTTATCACCCTGTTTTGCAGTGCCCCTGTCGTATTCAAACACATGACCAGTGGTTCTTGCTCAGTAGGAACCTATTTTTATTTCACCTTAATTCTGCTGTTTGTGACCTTATATTTGAATTAGTAAAAACTGGAGAATGCTTGCTCTGTGAAGCAGTTACTCCAGAGAAGAACCAGTAATAAACCTACTATTTGAACTTCACTGTGCCCATGGGAGCTAGAGATCAATTCTGTCTTTTGCAGATTTAGATTGAGACTGTGATCAGTTTGGAACCTTAATACAGTCTCATGCTTTACTATATGCCTTCAATCTTGAGCCTAGGTACCAAGAGTTTCACCTGGAAAATAAGTATGCAACTAATAAATATCTCAGGAGTTTTTTTAATGGTTCAGTATTAAACAGGAATGTGTCTGCAGTCTTTATTCTTGTTGTAAGACCATCATCTTGCTCATTGAATGAGGCAGGCTAATTGTCAGAAGTGACTTTAAGCGTGATGATGATGGGGTGTTATGATGGCAAAAATAAACAAGGGAGCTAAATTGGAACCGAAGTATTAACCCTGATATTTGCAGGGTTGGTTTAGGAAACTGTAATGTCATTTTTAATGTCAGTTCTCTATTTTTTGAAAAAGTGAATGTACTTGCACTGCTGGGTGAAGGGTACAGCTGGCCAGGACCAGGACAGAGAAGTCTCCTGGGAGGAAGTGCAGTTTGTTGCTGCTGGCTTGCCAGAGGCTAATTCCAAATAGGTTAAATTAAACTCCTAGTGCATAAGAGAGAAAGGTAACCTGACAGGGCAACCACTTGAAAGTAATACCTGGAATCGAGCAGCTAAAGCGTGGAAGACTGCCAAAGTGCTATAGAAACTTGCATATGAATAGACTCCAGTCTGGCTGATGGGCACTACCCCTGGGGTAGGCCAGTACTGCTAATGTAAGCTTTGCTCTTCGAGTAGTTAAAATAGGTGCCACACTGTTCTTATTTAGATACCATCTGCAGGGGGTAAGTAGGCTTGTAAGACCGAGTGCCAGGGCCGAGGCCTGCCTCTGCATGTGTATTTACATGTCTCAGAGGAGTGCCTCTGCTGCATACTGCAGGCCTAGCTACAGCGACTGCTGCTCAGCTTCCCCAGATGAGAATTAGTCACCATTTCTGCACCTCATCTTCTCGTGCCTGTCCTTTGCACGTGTCCCCGAGAGGAGTTCTGGGGCCTGAACTAGGGCATTCACAAGTTCGTGACCTGTGACTTAGCTGCCTTGCAGCAGCAAAGGTATGGTAATTCTCATGTGGCACCAGGTGATGTGTAAGCAGCCTGGGATGAGTGTTTCAGAGATGGCAAGTGCAGATTGGTCTAAGGACAGACGGAGAGTCCTATTGGGAAACTGCTGCTTGCCACCCTTGCCTTAAGGGTGCCCTGTGATCAGCAGCAGCACTTGTTTGATCACAGGAAGTAAAAGAGACTGCATATTTTCATTTGGTGGTTGCTATTGCCATACTGCAGTGCTTTTGGGACCCTGAAGCAATCACAGTGCTTAAGCCCAGATGATTTGGTGTACTTGGTTGGGTAAGCACTTCATGTACTTTCCTTAAGAAAGGAGTCTTGAAGTATGGCACAGAAAGAAATTACTCACAAACGTGATGGTTTTGGTATGGATATGGTGTCTCAAAAGGAATTTAAGACTTAGACTTCTTTAATTTTAAAACTTCTATGGATAGGAACAGGAGAAATGAAAGTATAAGATTTCATTAAAACTAGAAAACCCCAGGAACTTCCCTTTCAAACCTTTCAGCTAAATCTGTTTCTGTTTTGGGGGAGAAGTTCGACATGAGGCAGTGTTCTGCTTTCCCCTCTCCTTTCTTGGGGGACTGGTGAGGTAGGATACTGGTTTGAAATGTGCTAATGGCAGATCAACATTTTAGAGTAAACTGTTGTAACTTTGTGCTGACTGATTTTTTAAAACAGTAAATAGTTCTGTTCTGAAGAGGTGAAGAATTTATTCACATACCCATTTGCACAGAAAGTTTGAGGCAAAGTCTTCGCTATGCCTTACAGGAAAACCTTTCTGACCTTGTTGTATATGTAACTTTTCAATTACTGATAGCTGTGAAGATGATTTTCACTATCCAAGTCAACAGCAAGGAAAAAATGCCTGTCTGTGCTGTCTTCCTACTTGTTATTTGAATTCACTTTCGGGAAAAAAACACTTGACTAAGCAACTGGGCTTCATTTCTGAAAGAAAATTTTTTTTCTTGTTTTTAAGTAAGTCTGATTTAATAAAAACTGCTTTTAAAAAACTACTGTGTATTACCTGTGCATAGCCTTACCCATTCTTAATAAATTAAGGAGCAGAAGTAATCAGGGAGTGTTGCTGATATAAATGATACAAGTATTGAAGATCAAAGGCAGGAGAGGAAAGGTACTGGCAGGCTTATAAACTATGGGGTTAACATTTTTTGCATGCTAACTGTATTGCTGCTGAATCAGAGTGGTTCGACTTACTTTTTTGTTTTAATGTAAGTAAACTGTTGGGCATACACATGGAACTATAGTAATGGCAAAGCATATCCTTTAAGACAGCCTAGATTTTTGAGGCAGGGTTGCATGCACATTTGTAAATTAATTATTTTCTAGTTAGTTTGCCAGTCTTGTATTCATTGCTATTTGCATGTACATATTACCTATATATGCACTTCTATATATATGAAAGTAGAATTTGCATAGATCTAGGCTTATTAAACACTTCAAAGTAATTTCTTGCTTGAACAGTGCAACTATGTTAAACCATATCCATTCCATAAAATACTGTGATTTTACACAGCTATCAATCTAGTAATTGTCCACCATGGCACTTTCTAATCCTGTTGTCAGTTCTCGGCAACTAAATCTCTCTTGAGATCTGCAGGGAACTTTTACAAAAGAAAAAAATGTAATCTTACAGTGAAAGTAAATATTCTGTAACCCTCTCATATACCTTATGAATTCGTTTTATCACCTAAAGCAAAAACTGCTACACTTTTCTGTGTAACCTCTGTTTTTAATTCACAAGATTGTCTTTCAGTATGTTCCTCTGGGATATATCTTTACAGATACCGTTATGTTATACTGTTAAAACTTATCTTTTAATGATGTGTGAAACTAATAAAATTTTCTTACTGGTAAAGAATATTTTTAGTGCTTCAGTGTGCACCTTAGTTTTGTTGTGGAAAAAAAAAAGATTATGGGCAACTATGTTATCTGCAGTTGTAGTTATTCCCTAGATGACCTGTATTGAAAAAGTCCATGTTGAAACAGTCCTGGTTCTTCAGAGTTGTGCAGTGCCTAAGGAAACTAAAGCCCTAATCCATTCAGGTGGAGCTCTGGATCTGTAAAAACAGTCACCTCCCAGAACTGTTGTGAAAGCTTACCATTGAACCTGGACAGAGGAGTAGATGTAGCTTATTAAATATGGGCAGAAAATCAATGTTTTTAAAAATAGATCACATAGCTTAGTTTTGATAATGAAAGTGTACTGAGTTGACAAATTGCATGTTAATGTTAACAGATGCATTGCATTGATGCTTCAGCAAACACCTACTGTAAAACTTAATTTTCTGTAACTAGTGTACAAATAAAAACAGTGATTTGTTTTATAGACTTCTGAAAACTTAAATTGTGCTGCTGTTTTCCACTGCTTGCTATGCTGTAAGGCATTAATGTTAGTTTTCAATTTTTTGTTAAAGCTTTAGTCAGGATTCAAAGCACATTTAAATATTTCATGTAACAAGGATTAAACCCTTACATTTTGAAAATTATGCAATAAAACTGATACATTGTTTTCATCTAAATATTCTGGAAACTTCAGGTTATGGCTACTTCGGGTACAAAAGTGTCTCAAAATTAGAATGACTTAATATACCCATATGATTAAAAAATCCATTCTGTAAAATAAAACAAGAAATATGCTCTTATTACATAGAACTTACTTCTCACTAGCTAGCTTTGCAGTTTAAAATAGTGTTTTAGGTGAACTGTAGACTGCTGCAAAGAACTTTGCTTTAAAATAAGTAGTAGTCAATAAGTTATAATTGAAGTTCTGTCACTGTTGCATAACTACTGTAATCTTATCCCACCTACACATCATGGGTGGAATTGCAGTTAGAGAACACTAAAATTAAAAAATTGAGGAGGGGGAAGAAGGGAGGAATCTTAAAGTACTGGGATTAATTTTGTCAAGTTTTAATAATAATTGAATGCTTCACTAATTAGGTAACTACTTGTGCTCTGTATGTTTGCATATACACTGAGAGAGATGTTGCTGTTGGCCTCAAGACACAACCTCTTCCAGTCAACAGCAACCAGCTATTTCAGGGGTTCAGTCCTATTTGGATACGCTCAGTTGCATGAACTCTCTCACTCCTTCCACCTCTGGAAGTTGAGGCTGTGAGACCAGGTGGAAGGTACACTTAGAGCTGCGACTGAAGGTGCTGTTTCTCTGGGGGTGGGCAAAAAACTCGCTGTGGTTCCTACATCAGTTTTCTCCTGAGTCGATCGGCTGTTTGATTTTTTTTTTTTTTGCAAAATTTGTTTCTGTGGTTAAAACTGTTCTAAAATTTGCAGCAAGGTTTGAGATGAGAGTCGACATTGACAGATTTCTGGAAGTGAAATACAGTTGGCACTACAGATGAAACACTGTTCTGCAGCAGTTACCTTATATCCCCTCCCCAAGTGTCAAGAGTTAAAAACCTGAAGTTGGCTAACAATAGCACTGGCATTAGAGCATTTTATGGAACATGCAACTTTTAAAGCCAGAAAAATGCTTCAAATATTTAGAAACAGAATCTAGTGTGTCTCTTGATGACTTCCTCAAAACTGTAGGGATACTGTAAAAATCAGTCTGGAAAAACATGCAGTGGTGCAGCAGAGTATAATGGAAGTGTGGCAATTCATGAAGTTTAAAAAATGATTAATGTGGTAAATTGTCCAACTTACCATTTATAAGTGACAATATTGTCTCTCCCTGGCTTTAAATAGTATTGCCGCAGCTTGTCATTATTGTTCTTTTCTGGTGCTTGTTGATTTTGTTTTCAATGGGAGGTTTGTCCACAAGATTCTGACACAGGCTTCTTTTCTTCCTAAAGAAACAAGAATTGCAAGCGTTACTAGTTTTGTCTTTGCCTAGCCTTTCCTTCAGGCTTTTCTCTTATGCAATCTTTTTTTTGTTGTTTTTTTTTTACCTTTTTAAATAAATTCTTGCTGTTGAAGCTTTCTAAAGACATTCGTCAGCCCATTTTAAAATAGTATAGATGGAAGTTTTTAACTTATAAAATGACTGAAAGGTTGATTGTGTGAGTTTTTCTTTTGTCTTCTCCACAGAATTATGTGCTAAAGAGGTTTAACATACAGGAGGATGTTTCAGTTTGAAAATTTCAATATCTTTAATCAGTGTTCATAAGCTAGTGTTTCAAATATTTAAACTTGGGGGAAAAAAAAATCCAGTGTTTTATATTGAAGATTTTGCTTCAGCTCCACTTCATAGCATGTTTTTGTACAGCTAACCAAGAGATCTTCCTGGAAACATTGGCTATTTCCCTGCACTCTTATTTATCTGTGGTATAAGAAGATTGTTCAGATTATCGGTAATTTTTTCTCCTTTAATTTTAAGAACCTCTCGATAAGAATTTTTTCTGACCTATTTTGCAGTTTTGGAAAAGTAATTTTGCTAAAGTATTCTTAAAGCATATTCTTTTCTTAGTAAATATGCTGGTTTTGTTTATTTTCTGCTAAACAGTATTTCAGTCTATCAAGAAAGAAGATCGTGTACTACACCAGCTTTGACCAGCGGAAGCGAGCGAATGCAGCATTTTTAATAGGTGCATATGCTGTAAGTATTTTTGATCCTATGGCTACTTCAGCATTCCTTAAGAGACTTCTGCTGTGTCTAGAATGGCTTCTCAAGGGGTGCTCCTTTAGGGAGGTAGACAGATGGTTGTTTCATTCACCTCTAAGCTGTGTTTGAAAACTCTGCTGATTGAGTGTTAGGGAAACCCTGTCGTCGTCCCGTAACTCCGTTTATTTTACTACACAGGGAATGGCTTTGGCTGATCCTCTGCATGTTTTTCCATAGGATACCGTTTTCTTGAATGTTGAAAATCCAAATCACAAGCTTACCTCTAACTGACCAGGATCAATTGCTTCTCATGTCATTAGCATGTTTCAGAGTGGGAAGGAGAAAAGGTTTTTGCCACAGCCTTCTTAAAGTTACTAGACAAGAGGCATAGTGATTATTGAATTGATTTCTTTTGTCATTTAATTTTAATAGCCTACCCAGAGTAATAGACAGTGTGCCACAGCTGTACCAGTGTTTGAAAGTTAATTGAGGAGGTTTGGTTTGTTTGTCCTGGTTCCTGTTCCTTTTCCTTATCGGTAGCAGATGGACTGGACATACTTCATTCTTCATTACTTTGGGTGTGTATTTTGGTAATAAAAGCTTTTATTAGGTTTCTGTAATGCCAGAAAAGGAGAAAAGCTTGTAAGTTCTCAAGTTTGTACTTTTTATGCAGCAAATGACTGGATAATAGCAAACTACTATGGTATCTCCAGTTATTTGCTCTCAGGAGTGTTTTTTCCAAATTTCAAAATTTCAATTAACATCTCAACCCTACCTGAAACATGAAGGGTTGGTTTGCTGGTGATCTAAGCAGCTCTAGAGGGATCTGTTCTGTTTACTTCTAATTTATAAATGGCAGGTGCAGGTGGGAAAAAGATTAATCCAAATTGCATTTGAAATACTGTGGATAATACTGATTAATCGGAAAATACTGATTCCCTTTTTGTTCTGTAAACTCTGTAGGAAATATGATATGAATTTTCTTGACAGCAGGTACATGTGGCCAGTATTGCTGCATGTCATGTGCCTGCATAGTGTCCTAACTGTGGGGACTTTCAACCACCTCATCATTCAGAAGGTTGAGAACATAAATATGAAAATGTCGGAGGGAAAAAAAATTAAACATTCAGCGTTTATGGAATCCGGATTTTACAAGTAGCAGTGCCACGTGGTAAGAGTTACAGCAGTGACAGTGGGGAAAGGGAAGCAAACCTTGTCCCTTGTAAAAAAAACTTCCTGCAAGAGAATAGTTACTATCTTATAAAGTAATTTTTTAAAGTAATTTTTTAAAGCTTTTACTCACATTGCTTTTTAGATACCAGTTCAGTTTATCCAAACTGTTCACAATGGGCTTTTTGGGTTGTTGGGGGTTTTTTTATTTGTGTATGTTTCAGCATGAAAACACTCTGAAGATTCATATTAGATTAAAAATGAAGCTGAGTTTTGGTTGCTGACTTTTCATTGATACAGATGAGTCAGAAAATGTCTGCTTGATTTTTCTTAATGGAATTCACTACTTTTTAGGTGCTGAAGACGTACTGTAATGTTTTCCTCTTCATTTCATTATCCTTCCTCCTTCAGTTATTGCATTGCTCTTGACATCCGAGATACTTTTGATTTTTTCAGGAGCTTGTTCAGTGTGACTTTCTCTGTCCTTTTTCCTTCTTAATATATTTTTTCTGTTTCTTCTTGGTGTCTTTATTATGAGCCTTTATGAGCTGTGTGGACAGACAATGAACAGTAGTTAGGTCAAAGTGTCATGTATGCATGTCTTTGAGCAGACACAGCTTTGAAGGGCCAGAACTTCTGTCAAATAAAACCTGCAGTATTGGGAAAACACGTGGTACAAATTTGCCCCTACTTCAGATTCACAACTCCTTGATAAGATGGAAACTCATGTTTTTCCTGAAGTCCTCTCAACTACCCTCTAAGGCTCTTTTTTCTATAAGCAAGAATTTAGGCTTTAAATCTAAGTTATTTTACAGTAATTCATGCAACATTAGTCTTTCAGCTGCAGCAATATGTGACTTTTTTTTCCTATTTTGTTTTTTGAAAGTAAGGGATTGACACAAACCAAAATTTCTGTTGACTTTTGTTGATACTTGAATCTTTTCTTTGTGTAGACATGTCTTTTCTGATCTGTATATGTCACAAGAACTGGTCATGAAAGAGTATAACATGCATTCTTAGGAGCTTAGTGTGCTGGAGGAAGTTACTATCTGGTTAAAGACTTCTCATACTCAGGGCTGATTTTTTTTTTCCCTTTTCCTCTATTCCTTTTAGGTTATATACTTGAAGAAAACACCAGAAGAAGCTTACAGGATGCTTTTGTCTGGATCTAATCCACCATATCTTCCATTTAGGTATGTGAACACAAGAAATGAGGTACCTTTTCTGTTTTGGAATTTGCTAAACAATTTGAGGTTTAGATTGCTTCCTGAAAATGTATTTCTTGTCTGATACAGGTATTGTATCAAAATGACTGATCTCCAGAAAAAATATTTTTTACATCTCGTGTAATTACTTGCTTTTTGTGGGAATAATAAATCATTTAGATTGATATAAGTTTTAAGTAAGACTCTCAGTCTAGCAAACCATTAGGTTTTGAAAATAGTTCTTAGCATGTTTGTGATTTAGCACTTAAACCTTTTCTTCATAATGCATCATGTTTTACTATTTGGAAGTCATTCAAATATTTGAAATTACCTAGTCCCTAGCTAGTGAGACTTACAGGATTGAATGGGGTTTTATGCTGTAAAACCCCATTTTGTTTTGTACTGATATTAAGGTTACTGAATGTTTTCAGTGAATTGTAGAGAGTTTCTATCAATCCGTCTTTATTCTCTATACTAAGGTCACATTGAGGTTTGAATCCAAGGAATTTTAGCTATCCTGCCTATCTAATAGAGAGACTTCCAAATGTTTTTCATAGTGTGGACTATGAAATGCCCTTGTGCTTTATGAATGAGAATACCTCATGGTATTCTTATGCAAACACTGGCAATAAAAGGTAACTGCAAGAAGGTCAATATCCTGTCTTTTAGGGGAATCAGCATTTTGCAAGTAGTGTTCACTGTCAGCCTGTGCATTTGTAAATGTAGACCTACTTTCAAATCAAATTCATCTGATTCTTCAGCCACTCAGCAAAGGAAGATCAGATTGTCTCTTCTCATACTTTGCACAGAAGCCAGATGCGATATAAACTGTTAGGGTGGTAGAGTTTATGTCAAGATCAATTTGACTACGAAATCTTAAACCATCAGCTACATTTTAAAAAAAGGTATTAAATCAGTGATAGAGATTTTATTGACAGAGAATTTATACACTGGCATGGTCATTGATAGCTCTCCAGTGCCCAAGAAGTTTACTGAGCTACTTTTATCCATATTTTTTTCCACTAATTATAAAAGATACTTGGACAACGCATTAAAAAATTCAGTTATTTTAAACATGTCAGTGTTTTTTAATATCTCCAAATTCTGTATAAGATACAGGGGTCACGATCTACATTAAACAATGTCTTGCATGTGCCTTAGCATTGCTTCCCTGAGGATCTGCTCCATGATCTTCCCAGGCACAGAGGTGGTGCTCACCAGCCTGCAGTTCTCTGGCTCTCCCTTTCTACCCTTTTTAAAAATAAGAGCGATGTTTCCCTCTATCCAGTCCCTGAGGACTGGGCCTGACTGCCATGACTTTTCAAATATGATGGAGAGTGGCTTTACAGCACCACCAGCCAGTTCCCTCAGGACCCTGGGATACATCTCATCAGGCCCCATAGCTGAATAGCTGTATCTTGTTGACCAGTGAAAGAAATTTACTGTTTGGAATTATAGTAAATTGATGTGTCTTTAGGTTGTTCTCTCCCCTGCCAAGGTGAAAATTAAGGTGCGTAGAAAAGAGATTTTGACAAAGTGAAGAAACTTGTCAGATCCCAAAATTGTAAGACGAAAAACTTGGGAGGAATAGTGTGTTTGCAGAACAGTCTGACAGAACCCTGTTTACTCAAATCAAAGGCTATAGATTCTTGCCTTGCAACTAATTCTTTACAATACTGATGTTGATAGTAGTAGGAATAATAAGAAAATGCTGTTTCTGCTTGATTGGTAAGGACTAATGAATGTAATTGTCTTTGATTTCTTGTGAGGCTGATTGGAACCACAGTAACAAATTTAATGACACAAAACAATTTCCTATTAAGTGTTAATATTATTCACAGGTAATTCTTGTGAGTTTGAATTAATGAAATTTTGTTCCAAAATGGAATTGTTAGCTACTCTAGAATCAGCAAAGGAGAGATCGAAAATATAGAAGAAACAGCAAGATTTTCTGGACATAGTTTTAATATTATGTACAAAAGAGCTTTTTATGTTTCTCTGGGAAGAGTATACTGACATTGAAGAAGGCAAAGTCCAGTAAAGGGGCTACTCAGGATTTGCTGTCTGATTTGGCATAATGATTACAAAAGAATGATTGCTTAATTCCATTTGTCAGCTTCAGGAGAAGACGGCAATGAATACAGAGTAGGATATTCTGAAATATAACTACTTTGCAGTCTTTTTCTATGTGTTTCAAGCCCTAGGTTGCTGTGAGAGAAATGATTGTCTAAAACTAGAGCTTTTGACAGTTACAGGGTTTTTGTGGTGGGTTTTGTCTGGTGTGGATGGGATCTGGTATGTGTTTGGGCTTTTGTTGCTTGGTTTGGGTTTTTTAACACAAAGCTTTGGCAATGTTAGGGGGAGGCAGTCTTCTTGAGCCTTGCTGTCTCTAGAAGGAATATAGTGTTAGCAGCTTCTGCTAGAAGAATTAAACATCCTGATTTCTTGAGCATTCTTTCTTGCATGGTGTGGGGCTGGAAAGCACTTCAGTTTCTTTTGGACCTGCTTTGGACTAGGTCAGGTCTTGGCTCTGGATTAGAGCCTAAGCAGATTCTGTTACCTGCGGTGTGGTTTGTCCTGCTGGGGAGGGTGGGTGTGTAATCTGGCTGGACTGGAGATGAGACAGAGAGGAGTGAGGAAGTAAACTGAAGGATTGTGATAAGATAAGAAGCTAGATGAGAAATGTGAAGTCTGATAGGGAGGGGCTATTTGGGTATTGAATTCATAGGTAGAGGTTGATATATATAAGGAGCTTAAGAATTACCGATGCTGAGAGAAGGACAAGTAGATCTGATGAGGGCCTGCAGTGGGACAATCTAGATTAGCTGGGAATGGGAAAGAAATAATTTAATCATCCTCTCTGGTGTTTCAAGGCCTTTGAGATATTTCCCCCTCCCCCCATTCCAAGACATTTGGACCATCTCTGTTGCAAAATGCAGCACAGTACAGAGGCCAGAGCAAGTGACCCTGTGCTGGAAGCAGTAGCCTTAGGTAGTGTGTCTGCTTGGCATCAGGCTGTACTATGAAGAAATAAGGTGATGCTATGAGGAAGTTTGCACTCTTTCCACACCTGTCTTGAAAAGGACTAAAATAGCTCTTATTCAAAACATAAGCCAAATGTCTTACCTCTTTCCTCATGTTCTAAGGTCTATAAAGGAAATAATTTGGAGATATTAATCATTGCTATTTGGTACTCATTGACTTGAATTTATTCTTGCAGCCTAGAACTTAGGTATTACATAACTTCCGTAGTATAGGTCATCTCTGTTTGAATAGTTTGAGAGAAAAGTTTGTCAGTGAGCAGTGTACAACTGGACTATTTAACAAGTCTGTTAATTTGATATCTGAAGTGTCCTCTATTTGAAAAAAAAAATAGACAACTGAATAGGGAGAAGCTGCAGCATTGTCAGATTCTTTGTGGAGTACTGAGGTAGGTTTACATGAAGTGATTGCTGGGAAACTGATCTACTTTCATGTAGCTGAGTGACCTCAAAAAGCCTTAATCGGCTTAGGTCTTCAGCTGGCATTTCATTTAAAGACAGCTTCAGCAAGTGCAGTTCAGGGGTGGAAAGAAATCAGATCACTTCTCTTACAAAATTCATGGAAATTTGTTTTGTTTTGTTTTTGTAATAGAAAAGCTAAAGATAACTTGGAAGGATAAGGCGCTACTGTCTTTGAGACACTTTTGTCTTATTTTTGGCTGATTCACTGTCACTTGGTGACGCTCTAGTCTCTTGAAGATCTTATACTGTATCTTCTCACTTCCATTTAGAAAACAGTGCTAACACCATTTAAAATTGTCATGAATACCGGTTGCCTCCTGAGAAGCAGAGTTTCAGATTTTTATCTCAAACTATTCTGTATTGACTTTATATTCAAAAGAAAAAACAAATATATTTTAATATTATTGTTCAGTCTCTAAATAATGACATGAATTTCAGAGATGGATTTTAGTTTATAGCTTCTGGGATTTGTTTCTTTATTGGCAAGTGCTGGGGAAACAAACTGTTTTGTTATTGACAGTGTTTAGAGGTTTGGTGAAAGGGAAAGCATTAGGCAGTATTGAGGTCAGCTACAACAACTGTGAAATCGGATGTGGGATATGCAGCTCTGTAATGCCAGCTCAGATTCATACTAAATCTGCATCTCCTAGAAATATTCACCTTTTTTTCCCATTTTAAAAGTGAATAGAGTTCTGACAGGTAATAGTTGGTAAAACACTGTTTGAAAAGTAATGTGGCTGTTCATTTGGGCATAAAAGATTGTACGAATACTGTAATGAAACGTGATCAGCAACCTACTTTAATGGTCAGGTGCGCATCAGCAGAAATTAGACTTTTGAGACATGGGTGGTGGAGGCAATCCATGTTAGCTGCCAGCATCCGTGTGCACTCACTGGTGACAGCTGGCTGTGGGAGCTGTAGCTGAGAACACCATACACCTGGAATTGTACATCTAGGTCAGCTTCACCATCCTCCCTCCTTCTTTCGTAGAATTTCTTATTAATGGATTAGGGATTATGTGGCATTTTCCCCCCAGTATTGTTCTTATGTACTGCACTATCAGATGCCTTATCAGTCAAAGAAGTAATGATATATATACAGATAAAATGAAAGTTATATTCTTGTTACAGCAAAATAACATCTAGAATAGAACCTGTCTGCTACAATTATATCTTCTATTCATATTTCTCTAAATATTTAACTTTGTGGTTTACATTGCTTTGGATTTTATTTCTGTCAGCCCCTCCAGAAAACTGGTACAGCTTTTAAACCTGTTCTGCTATGTATGTGTTCCCATTGGGCCCTTAACTTTTTTTGCTCGCAAGACCTTTTTGTTTGCTAAAATGCTTTTGTGCTAAAATGATGTTATCATGTGGTGTTCAAAATAATCATGTTTTAATCCATTATCTCTCAAAAATGTATTGTCTGTAAAATTCATGTATTGTTTTGATATGTTCTGCTTATTCAACATAACGAAAATACTTTATGGCTTCTCATTTTTAAAACTTCTCTGTTGGATTTGGATATGGAAAGTTTATACACTTCAAAGTTTATATACTTCAAAGTTCCCATTCCAAAACATTATGCTTAAGTGTATTTTAATAATCTAATAATTCAATAGCTTTTTTAGATTGGCCTGCTTGCAATATGACACTACCAAAATTGTAGCTTTTAATTTTCTTAAAACCATTTTCTACAAACACTGCTTGCTTAAAACTGCTAAACTTATTCTGCTTTTAAAGATTAGGTGAGAATTTTCTACTCTTAAAGTACTTGAGATTGAAGGAGCATATCACAAGCTTCAAACTACTTCTAGCAAGTTTTCTCAAAGGAGGGAAGTTTTCTTTGAAAAGATTAAAATTTTGAATCAATTGTAGATTAAATATGTGTCTGTTTGAACCTAAAATGTTGCTATTCTGGTAAATTGCAGTTCTTAGGACTCTGTCTAAAATAAATAAGGGAGAAGCTGTAAAAGATTTCCTTAATGATTGATAAGGAAGTAATCTGCTCAGGCAGAGTTTTGTTAAAATCAAACCAGTCTGAAGCACACTTTGAAAAGTACTTTTTCATTTTTCCACAATGCTTTTTTTTGGTCGTTGTATTTTTTTTCTTTTAATGTTGCTGTCTCTTACTACTTGAATATGTTTTGATTTGGAATCTCACTTCATCTTTTACAGACAAGTTGTAATTTTCATAGTGGTAGAACTGAGGCTGAGTAATTTTAAAGTTAATTATATCGGGATAACTTTTAATCACATCTGTAATGGGGCATCAAAATGAAAGCATGTAAATTAATTCCAAGCTAGTAGTCTTAATTGCCTGCCCCTGTTAGTGTAACTCAGTTAAGACTTGAATAATGGTTAAAGCAAGCTGTGCTTTATTTGCTACTATCTTTACACAATTCAGAGAGGATGCAAACCTTCCTGTTCCAGAATAGCATAAATAATTTGGTAAAGAGCATGTATTTACCTGATGTAAAATATGCACATAAAATAGCTTGCAATATCTAACTGCATTTACTCTGAGCTGCATCTTGGATAGGGGAGTACTTCAGCCTGAACAAGCTCTAAAAACATGTCTTTGAACTTTAATTCAGAGTTCTCAAAGGAGATTGAATAGCTTGAATGTATTCTGTTGTGTGCTGCCTTTCCCCCAGTTCTTAAAATAATTCTGTGTATATTAAATTCATTTGTATTAAATCTCTAGGGATGCTTCATTTGGGAACTGCACATACAATCTTACCATCTTGGACTGTTTACAGGGAGTAAATAAGGTAATAACGTTTTTTCTTAGCAAAACAGGTTTAAATTGATTTTTAAAACATAAAGAAAAATACTGTTAAGATAGATGGTAAGACGTGTTTTCAGAGCAGACTGTGTGCATGAGTAGTGTGCTCTCCTGAAGCCTGAGTTACTGAGGACTGTGTTTGAGTAGTGATGGCTGAGGAAGGTTGCGCTTCCACCTGTCTGGCCTGGCCTTGGCAGCTTTTTGAACTCCGCCTCCTGAACTGGAAGATGGCAGTGCCCAGCCTGCCTGGGGGACAGCTCTCAGTGCAAGACACCGTGCTGGGTCTGCCAAGAGATCTTCTCTAACCATTGGTGAGAGGGAATGGCAGGCTGATGAAGTCAAGTGGAACAGATTCCTCGGTATACTGAGATTTAATCTGAACAGTTTCTGCATGTACTTGGCCCCAGCTTTCTCCAAAGCATTTGGTTCAGTGTTTGACACTGATCTTTTCAAAATTGTTTAAAACCAATGAAAGCTAATGTATCTTACTAGTGGTATGATGTGTCACTTTAAGTAGTCCTGAAATATCAAGCTCCAGTATTGTTTTTTTTTTTTAAATTTTACATCAGTTCTTATTTGGGAACCTTTAAATTTTGTTCATTTCCCATTGGTCTTGACGAAGGGAGCAGGCTATAGGAACAGTTCTGTACAGACAGTTTATAGACCACTTGTAATTCTTAAAAATATGGCAAAACAAGTGTTTTTTAAAAATTTGAAAAAGAGAGATCAAGCTTAATATTTTTAGTTCTGTGGGGGTGGAAAAGGAGCTGTCAGTTACCGGCAAGACTGTAATTTGTGAGGCATTCTACGGATCCTGAAGATCTGAAGTAGTCAGTGCAGTCACTGTAATTTATCTGCAGCTAATACATCAAAAGGACGGTGAGAATCAGTTTTTCCTCCTTTGTTCTCATAAAATTTATTACTGAATTTTTGTCTAGTTCACCTACAGAGGTAAAAACACTTTGGGCAGAAAATGTATTTAATTGAAAGTGGTCTTAATTTACCTGGATAAATTCGGTGTTTGTATGTGTGTAAATCATATACATGTAATTCAGGGGGCCTGCAGGTTCTGGAGTGCAGCCAGCCAGCCAAGCATAAATGAAGCATATTTTTCAAAATCAGCTGTTCCGACAAACCTCTCAGTATCTTAGGTTTCATGACAGGTCCAGTCACTGAGCCTAGGTTGTCTATAACAAACCTATTTTTCATTTGTCCTAAAAAGGTGCTCTGTATGTAGCAAACAATGGCAGTCTGATGATTATTGGTTTTAAATCATAGATCTGTGCTGTGTTCTTATCACAGCTTAATTCCAGAATGTTATGCAATATCTATATTTCTCAGAATGCAATAGGGTCAGTATAAATATATGCTGCAGAATTCCACCAATCTGGAATAAATTTTGGCTATGAATTTCATATTCATAGAATTGTTTTCAATATGGTTATTATACACAAATCTTTAGTTCAAAAGTGGCATAATTAATAATAATACAGTAATCAAATACAAAACTTCTTTCAGTCCTGTAATAAATACTGTCTGATATAGTCTAGTGGACTTTATTCTACCTGTGAAATGTGTATTAAAGGAAATAAGATAGAGAATATACATGGCACTGCATTCTGTATGTGCTGTTTTGCCTAGGTATTATGGTGGTAAAACCAGAGTATCACATTAAGTGCAGAAAATCAATAAACTCTCAGTGTTCAATGTTTCGTTATGTCCAACTGCATGAAAATACATTTGGCATAGGAATCATTAAATGAGAGTATGACAAAAAGGGAATTGCTTTTTAACTTGTCATCTGCCTTACAGAAAAAACACCCCGCTTGGAGGGGTGTGGAAAATCAATGTTACGATTTAAGTGATATGCAACAACCTTGTGTCCCATCCTCATGTCTTTGGAGGGGAAATAATGAGCCTAACATGTTTCACTGACATTGTTGGAGTTTTTGTTGTCTGTGTTGTTAATCTGTGCAAAATGTAATGTTGTCTTAACGTAAAAGCTTCAATAAGCCACAAACATTTAGGGATTTAGTTTTGCTCAAAAAGGTATTATAAAATGAGATTATATATTGTATTTCAGTGTAAACTGACACCTTGTTGCCTTTTAGGCCTTGCAGCATGGATTTTTTGACTTTAAGACATTTGATGTGGATGAATATGAACACTATGAGGTTTGTACATTTAATAATGTGTTGAATGTGCTTGGGTTACCTAAAATAAGAGTATATAGTATCCCCTAACTTAAAACACGTTTTAATTCGAGTAAAACCCAGTGTTCATATGTAAGGTATGTACATGGAAACCTATCTGCTCTTTGTGAAGAACATGCAGGATTACTATCCTTGCAATTTCAGTGCATCATATCATAAATCTGCTGTTTTCGTGTAGCCTTTCTGGCTTCTGGGACCTCTCTCATGCTTTCCCAGCCTTCTCCCAGGATATGATCCAAGGTCTCTCAGCTGGCCCAGACTATGTTTTCTTTCAGCACTTGTTAGCTCCTTCTTCCATTCCTATTAGTTCCAAACAGATGACAAATTTTTATAGCCACATAGATGAAGCAGATTTTGAGGGGTTTTTGTTAGTAAGGATGCATTATGTGGAATTCTAGTAAAGGAAATACATCCAAAATACTTCCCTAATGAAGTCCCAGAAAGCTAACAGATGTCATTCATTGTTCTGCTAACTTTCTTACAACCTAAGCATAGATACTCTGGTTGGCTCTGGATGCTTCTAGGACTTTGTAACATGCACACCTTTATCTGCTGCTAGTCAAAAGTTATCTCAAGCTACATTGCTTTAGAGAAGCTTTAAAATACACCGTGCTGGGC
The DNA here is from genome assembly GCA_013398955.1 of Callaeas wilsoni. Lineage (NCBI taxonomy): Eukaryota > Metazoa > Chordata > Aves > Passeriformes > Callaeidae > Callaeas > Callaeas wilsoni. Next base: position 28,730 of record VWPU01009775.1, on the reverse strand, counting down.
CTGTGGACTGGGCTGTGTGCAGAGCAAGTGTCAGGCACAGAAGGTGTACGTGCATCTGGTCCAAAATAGTTGAATGGTCTTTGCCTACCAGGTCTCACTCCAAGGAAGGGAAAGGGTTTTTACTGAAGGCAGTGACAGTCACTTAGTTTATTGGACATTGTCTTTGGAACACCTGTAAATTCCTGTAGTTGTATTGGTTAAGGAGAAGGATATGTAAACTAGAGGTGTACTAAATATTTGAATATAAATTTAACTCTCTTTTTAAACTTGTGTTGCTTTACTGTAGCCAGTATTCTTCCCCCATTCTTCCTCTCTATTGCAATTTTCAGAAAACTTGGAAGTAATGAGAATAAAATTGCTGAGTTTGAAAATCTCCATTTTAAAAGCATTTCCTATAGCTGTATGTATTTCAGATACATACTGAAATGCTTCCTAGATGTTTGAAAAAGTGAGGTCAGAAGAGGAATAAACAGTGGGAAAAGTTAACTGACAGCACATCTATACAATAGCTGTCTGCAGTAGGCGTCTATGACACAAAATTGCCTATTTCCCTAAACTTGAAAGCATTTGTAGAAGGATTTCTGTATCCTGTAATGTTCCATAATGATTAGGTTGAGAAATTGGTATAGCCTTTGCAGAATTACCAAAATCAAATGAACAGGAACTAAAAGTATGAAATTGCTGCTTTTTTGCTTACTCTATGTACAAAAAGAAAAAACTTGTTCTAAAAACAAATGGTAGTTAGGAATTGTTGGGATTCTGTATGTATGGTAGGCATTAGTCTGCTTGAAAAAGAGTATTCAAATAATTAACTAAAGCTATCCCATTATCTTGTTTAAGGCTTAATATTATTTTAGTTTGTGAAAAGTACATATATGTGAATGATGTTTGTAGTATGCTGCTTGCTGAGTTTAAGAAGCAAGAACTTGGAATCATCTTTAAATTTTTTGTCCATTTTTTGGTATGTCTTCTTTTTTTTTACACATCGTGGTTAGCTTTATGTTTAGTTATGTCTTGTGCTATATTTCAAAAACTTTAAATGTTACAGGTTTTTGCTGTGTTAGGTCTTCAAATGTGTGGTTATGTAGACAAAAGTTGCATACGACTTAAATGGAGCAAGCTAAAAGGAAATATTATTTCATGTTTATAGTTCTTTCATCTTACTGTGTTATCAAGGCAGCTAATTCCCCTTTTGTTGGACTGGAAGTAAATTACTGTTTGGTTTTTTAATAATGATGATGTTTGCACATAGTGTCGAGCATATATATGCATACATATACAGAGATACTTGCAGTTCATCTTGATAAAAATTGGAATTATTCGCCATGACCCCTGTAGCTGTAAAGAACTTAATCCACAAATAAAACGGGTGATACAAATACAAAATTATATTTTTTAGCTTACTGAACAGGACTTCTTCCCTAAAGGGAGTAGGAGTGCTGCAGTTCTGAGATGTCAGTCTGTGATACCACGGGGACAGGGGTCCTGGCTTGGCACTAAGGTTGGTTCCCTGGTCCTTATGCAACCCGGGTAACTTCCAGGAGTTTCCATTGTGCCAGGACATTGGGAGCAAGCCTAATGGGCTCAGCTAAGCAAACAGTTGCTGAATTGATTACAGTGATGTCCATTATCAGAACCTTTCACTCATTAGGATGTTCTGATGAGCTGAGAGCTAAAAACACAAGCTTAATAATGCAGCTGAACCGAGTGCCATGTCCTTAAAAGTCATGCTGAGAATAACTGCATTGCCAAACGAGGAATGAGCAGTCTTCAATTAAAGAAAGAAAAGAAGGCAGTTTAGAGCTACAGTTCATGTTACGTATTTCCAACGAAGCTTTCATTTTCAGCAGTGACAGAATTTGAAGAGCCTTTTCAGGTTTTCATTTAAAAGTGAGCAAGAAATGCAAAATGTCATAGTTTGAAAGTTTATTAAAATCTAGTCTCTTTATTTAATTTACACTTTTCTTCTGTGATTACTGGCTCATCAGAGCTTATGCCAATATGTAAATTTCAGTTTCTATGGGGAAAGGATAATTGTTTTGAAGGCTAATTGGGTTTTTAATTGTTTTCTGCGAATTGGTCTTTTTAGCTAGTGCCTCACGAGGAAGCACTTTTCCATAGTTTTTGATTAAAACATAGAAGAATGTTCGTGTTTGTCAGTGTTATTAATAGGTGTCCTGAAACACTGAACCCTCTCAAGGAGAAATATCTTACATAAAGGATCTTTCTGCTTTTATTGGAAAACTTCAGCAAATTTTGTTTACATTTCATTTTATTAAGATAGATCTGAGAAGCAGCTTATGGTTAATTTGGCCCATACAGTTAAGCTAGCTAATTACATTTGAAATGTTTGGTTTTCATGCAAGAAGAACATAGTAAAGAATTGAGTGATTTTTATTACATTGTATATACAGATATTAAAATGTTTTTCTCTTCTGAAATTTTTGTAGCGAGTGGAAAATGGTGACTTCAACTGGATTATTCCAGGAAAATTTTTGGCTTTTAGTGGACCACACCCAAAAAGCAAACTTGAAAATGGTATGGTGTATGTTCTAATGCTGTGCTATGATCTTATTTTTCCAGCATGTAAAACCATTATAGCAAATGAGCAGAAGATTATAGAGGGTTATAGATCAGTTTTAATGTTCAGAAATAATCATCCAGTGAGCATTTTATATGCGATCATAGAACTTAATTTTTGGAATTCTTCTTTGCCAGAAGAATTTCAATTCTTCTAACAGTCAGTGTCTTTCATCCTGTGACAAAGTGCCTGAGACTCAGGTCCCTTACTGTTCTCCTGGAACCTGACACTGATACAGTAAGTGTGCAGAATTAAAGGTGAGTTGCATTAAACACAGAAGACTATGTTAAGAGTTTTGTGACACAGACCAGGAAAGACTTTTAAAAGAAGCTTGCCTTGACTACTGCAGATACTTGGGGTAATGTGAAGAAGCTAGGTAATGTGATCTAATGGAATTAAAAAAAGGAGAAACTTCACTGCTTGACTGACAGAGGGAAAGTAGAGATTTGGTCCAGCTCAAAGGAAAATCAGTCATGTAAATACCACAATCAGGTTTTTTCTGAATTTGACTATATTACTTGTGCCATGTCCTGTTGTTTATGTGAATATTTTCTGAATGTCTGCCTTTCCTCCCCATCCCCTTATTCTGCTCTCTCATGTTTCTTTTATGACTGAAATGCTGCCTGTTACGTAGTGTCCACTGAAAATTTAAATAAAATCCAGAAGGAAAATATTTAGGTTGGTTTGGGTTTCTTCCTCAATCATTGTGGCAGCCCTTTCTTGCAGAATTTTTTCTAAATTTACCTAAATTGTTCCATGGAATTTGGAAAACCTATATTTTATTTCTAACATATATAACTGAAAATTATTAAATTGACACACTTAAAATCTGGTTATGAAACTATAAATAATCCTCTCCCAGGTGATTGCAAGTACCCATTACAAAGCCACATTTTTCTCATTATGTTGTGACTCGAATTGCATTTACTAATGAATAAATGACTTGTCCTGAACAACTGTGTTGTGGTCAGTTGTTGACCTCCCTCCCTGTCCCCCCCTCTTCATCTAGAGGATCCTTTTGTCTCTCAACTGAGAATCAAGGCAATAAAGCTTTCTTACTTCACAGTAGGACAAGAAAATTGTTGGTACTGCAGTTTATCCTTTGGCTGTTTCTCTCATCCATAATATAGATGAGCAATCTATTTTCCTCATAAACAGTGTTTCCTCTTGAAGCATGCTTTTATTCTTTGATCTGCAGCTTGACTATAGATAAACAGCTGTTCTGAAGCTCTAAATTCATGTATGTCCTCAGCTTTAAGCATAAATCCCCTTGCATAGAGGAATGGGGGCTTAATGGGAGAAAGTACAGTGTGTCTCATAGACTGTTTTAACTTTTTGCCTTCTAATAGTTCTTTTAATAAAAGTGCTCTTCTTGAGCATTTTTTGGACAATTTTTTTATATCACATAACATGTCTATTCTGAATAAAGTATTAAAGCATTTTTAATATTAGCATGTTTATCATTCAAAAAAGGTTTCAGGGGCGATTTTGATTAGTGAGATTTTGAACTTTATGAACCTATAACATTAAATGAATGTGGCTTTATTTTTTTTATAGGTTATCCTCTTCATGCACCCGAAGCCTACTTTCCCTATTTCAAGAAGCATAATGTCACGTCAATCATAAGACTAAACAAAAAAATTTATGAGGCAAAACGCTTTACTGATGCTGGTTTTGAGCATTATGATCTGTTCTTCATCGATGGCAGCACACCAAGTGACAGTATAGTTCAGAGGTTCCTGAACATCTGTGAAAATGCTGATGGTGCTATTGCTGTACATTGTAAAGGTATGTGCACCTATTCATTTCTCAGACTGAAATTCACAGTAAGTATAAATCCATAGAGTTTATCCTGGAAATACAGCATTTAAGAACACTTTCAGACTGTGAGAGTAATAATGCTTTATAGTATTTGACTAAAGGTATGCCAAATATTTGTTATTTTCCTGTGTATATGAAGTCCTTACATCCTACACTGTTACTTGCAGGAACTGACAATCTGTTGTTCATTGTTCTGTGTATTTTTAATGTGACTTGAAAACTTGAGATTTAGTTGATGCAGGTTTCTTTTTTGCATTATGCTTTCACAGCATTATGATAATTGGCTGGGAAATGCAAAACACTAAAAGGTTTTCTTTGTGCTTTTTGACTGTTCTACATTTTTCTGTGGCGTATGAATTCCACATTTCAAGTTGATGTGAGTTATTGTGATGCCAGCATTTCAAACCAGCCTAATTCAGCAAACCAGCCAGAAAATACACAAAACATGCTTAGTCAAGAGAGATTAACAAAGGCTTTTAAGGGTTCAGCTTGATTTATGTTTAGAGTTGTGTAAGGACATTGTGGAGACGAATGTCTTGCCTGATCAGAAGCAAGAATAAGGCTATTCATAATTTTCCCATGAACAATAAATATGTGTATCAAAGATAAATAGGTTTATTTGCCAACAAGTTGTTACTTTTGCTAGAACCCAGAAATTCTGGCATTAATAAGCTGGACATCTGCTAATTGGCTAAATGAGAGTATAAACTATTGATTAGCAAGAGGTTGTTAGTAAGTTGTTATTCTCCAGGCTTAGCTGCTAAAGGAATCTAACATACTTGGTAGTGAGTTCGAGATGTGCTTTTTACACTGAAGTATTTGTGGCCGTTTGTCTGACCATTTAGTAAGCAAACCAACAATCTTGTTCTTTTTAGTTTTTACACCATCCTAAATAATCCTCTACAGTGTTAAATCAACAGTTAACTCAGGCCTAACTCGGGCAGAGTTATATTGCAGAGGTGTTCTGAGCACAGCTTTCACACTATAAAGTGCTTGTCTCAGATGATATGGAACAGTTAATTGCAAAGGATTGTAATGGAAAGTTTGTACATTAGCAGAATGTTGGAGGAAAGAACTGAAATCAATACTTCTCTTTTGAAATGCCTCTTCAGAGCTTGTCTTCCAAGCTACAGTTATGGAACCTCACTATATGTGAACTTCTACCTTCATCCTTCTATATAAATCACCCTGACTTTCAAAAAAGTCAGAGTTAGTTATTGTTTAAATGTAAAGAGCTCGTAGTTGTGTACAGAATTGTCAGCAGAGGTGTCTGGCTGCTTGGAGAGTTTCCATTTGAATAGTTGTTGATGCATAAACAATAGTAGGCTACTGTGAGACTGTAAATTCCAAATAATGTGTTTGTGGGGAAAAAATGTTTAAATGGGGAAACACTTTACTAGTAGATGAGACACAGAGCTAGAAAGAGATTAATTCCCACTCTGTAGTTTGAGATTTTACTGATAGGAAAAGCTAATTTTTCTGTGTCTCTGTTGTCCCCTTAAAAACAGGATTAGTTGTGATTTGTTGGGCAATGGGTTAAATTATTTTAAGCTATTGATATCTAAAATTATACACTGGTCAACATTCTCTGCTCTTCATACAGACAGAAATGAGTAGTTTTATGTGCTGGTTTCATAACAAAACTGATTCAAAAAGAAAAACCAACGGGATTGCTCTGTGTTGAGTTATGACATGTATTTGCGCCACAGTTTTTAGGTACATGTGTTGCCCTCTCAAAGGTGCTTTGGTTATGGTTATTTACTGGTAATATAAGTATGAAGTTGGTATGCAGCTTGATCACAGCTTTTTGTAAAATATCAGCCTTTTTTTAAACACAGTTCAGAGTAGAATTTTTCAAGCGCCACGAGTGATCGCTGTTGCTGGTGTTCTTTTAAACACTAACTTTTCCTAAGTATGAAATATTTGTTCCTATATCTACAGCATTGAAATTGAATTATGTGATAAATGGGACACTGAATCAGACATTATTTCTTCAAATACTAACACAGTGAATAACATTGCATGGAAGTTTTCTTACATCCCATACTTTTATTTGGTAATTCTGGAATGCTCATTACTTCATATGTGGCTGTTGATACTTGTGTTTCTGCAGCTGGCCTGGGGAGAACAGGAACACTGATTGCCTGTTATATAATGAAGCACTACAAGTTCACACACGCTGAAGCCATTGCTTGGATAAGAATATGTCGCCCAGGCTCTATTATAGGACCCCAGCAACACTTCTTGGAAGAGTATGTACATATATATATATATATATATATGCACCTTCTTGCTCCTCTCCATCCCTATCCATCTTGCACTATTTATAGGATCTAATTTGTCTACTGGCATTCGTATGTTATTGCCTGTTCAGTATACTTAAGGTTAGTTAATAGGAGGTTGAAATCTGAGTTGCTTGGAAGCAGTCAGCTTCTCTGGAGTTTTATGCATTTTGTCCCCTTAAAGGGGCACAGGGCCTCAAGATTGCACTTTTCTGTTCGGGAGAATTGAGGAGTTAGACAAATGTGTTGGAAGTGCACAGATGTGGACAAAAGATTAAATCAACAAATAAGATTTATTAAATATTGGCACTGAAAGAATAGTCTTTAAATACTTTATATGTCTTCTATGGTACTTCAAATTAATCTTAAAATTGTATAATTTGTATGTTTTTTCTTTATTGTAACTAAGGATTAAATAAGTACTTGGTAGAAAGCTTATGATCTCCATCAGATTCCTTAGCATGATGTATGATGCATTTCTGATCTGGAACTAGTAGTTGTAGCCAAACAAATGTGTGGTTTGAATGAATGACATCGATGGAGACAGTAAGTTTAATGTCATAGTGGTTTCTGTGTTGTGCATTTACTTTTGTAGTGGTTATGCTGATACATTTGAGTTGATGGCATGATGATATTTACTTGAGGCATTTTCACTTCTATGGGAGAAAACATTTTAAGAAAATCCACTACAAGTAGGAAAAAGAGAATTCATCAGCTCTGCTAGATACTGTGTAAATACAGTAAAAAATGCAGTGACCTTGCATCTTAAAATCCATAGGATATTGGAGAGAAAGAGGTATTACTGTAATTCATAAGAGAAATTGAGCATGAACGAGGGGTTTTATTTATTTTCCAATGCAACTAAATGGACACTCCTCTGTTTGAGAGGTGGCTTGCCATTATTCAAACGACTGCAGATCACAAACTTTCACAAAGTACAGGTGTTCAGTGGAGCCAGATTAGTGTTCTTCGGACAGTGCCGATGCTTGGGTGATAACACTATTAAAAATGACTTGGACAGTAGAGCAAACTTACAAGAAAGGCAGTAGGTAGTGTGAATAGTAAGTGCTGTTCTCTTACAAGATAGGAAAAACAAGGCCCATGTCTGTCTTGGTTTGACTGAATGAATACTTGTCTTGATTTTATAGATAGGCAAAGGTCCTTCAGATCTACGTACATTAGTCACAGCTGAGAGCTGTAGTGTTGTTCAGTAAGAATTTGCTATGCTCCTGAGGGTAGTTGGTACCTGTTTTGACAATCAGACAGAAGTCAAGCAGTGTCACCTGTGGTGTCAAAATAAGATTGGAAAAGAATGTCACTTACATCTTCCTAATATAAAAAGCCTTGCCCTCAGGGCTGCAAAATTGCATCTGACAGAAAGGCAACATCTTGAAATTTTATCTTCCAAGCTTCATAAGTGTCAAAGCCTAATCTCTTAGGCTCTTTGAGGTTCGCTAAGAGAGGTTTGACTAGTTTGGGGTGTTTTTATAGAAACTCTTCCACTTAAATGTGTATCAGATCAGTTTGCTACTGCATATGCAATTAATCTTGAAAGATTTCAAAGGTATTTAAATTCAAGCACGTTTTCTAGGCTACTTCTGTCAGGTGGACTAAGTGGCACTTCCTCTCCCTCCACCCCTTTGTTCTGCCTTCTTGTGATGTTTTCTTGGGATGTAGTGAAATTTTTCTGAAAGTGCTTACCTTTTGCATTTATTATTGAGCAAGCTTAGGCAGTTGGCTCAGATCCCTTAGCTCTTAAGGTTTGCCATAATATTTTGTTTCCAAATAAAAGTTTCAATTGAAAGTCTATTGATTTAATTCCTCATTCTTTTCTTCTCTGTTCAGTGTAGGAATTTAATTTTGTTTCAGCAGTATGTAATAGGGTCTCAGTTCTTGGATGGAACTAGCATGACTGGTACCTACCCAGCAAACATCCTTATCAAGGAGTAATGCGGCCTCATCCAAAAGGTCTGCCCTGCCCATGCACATTGTAGCATTTCGGTTGTTATTATTTTACCACCTGTATGAAGGATATATTCTTTCAGTTTCTGAAAGTCGATATTAGAGTCCTGTCGAACTTTACACGACTACATCCACTTGCACTGCACAGGTCAGCTGTAGTTTCACTGCACAACGTCTGTATCCAGAAAACTCACCCTAGGAAGTTGCAAAGTACGTAAAAGCACTGTTTAATATCATTTTTTGTGTTTTAAAAGCCTTTAAAATATGATTGCAAATTCTTGTTTCGTTAACCTCTTTCCCCAGAAGGATTTGGTAAAAGGAAGTTTTAGTACGGTGACGACTACAGACTTGTTTGGTGATTCTGGAGGTTTTGTTGTTGTTAAGTATTGAGTTTTTAAAATTTTTCGTGATAGACATGTAAATTTTTTTCCCGATGAAGATGTACAGAAGATTCAAATGTTGGCAATCTGTAAACGTGGCATGTTTTCATAGGGTTTTTTATCTGTATGCAAATTTGTTGATCTGAATGGCTTTGGTTTTGTATCCTGAAGGAAGCAAGCAATGTTATGGCTGGAGGGAGATCTCATCCGATCAAAGCAGAAACAGCGAGGAGTTGATGGAAACATTAACAGAGTTCTTTGTGGCTTGAATGACATTTCCATCAGTGACAGCCTGAATAAAGTACCAGACTTGGATCAATACAAGGAGGTAAGTGTTCGTAGGACAAATTTCAAGCAGACTGAAGCTGAGCTTTTAATAACTAGCTCTAGATAACTTCTAGATTTTTGGGCATTTTTAGGCTTATATTAGTATTAGATTGCTTTTTCTCAGATTACATTTTTATAGGTCATAATTAGAACAAATCTCCACTTAAAAAAGGGAGAAAGATCAAGTAGTATTTAAAACTCTTACAGATAATTTTGCGAGCCTCAAAAGGTTTGCATTATTCCAAGTCATTCTCTCAGGATTTTCAGTTGTTTTTCTGAGAATGAAAGAAAACAAAAAATCCACTTATTCCAAGTTTTTAACTAATAATGCTGGAGCGTATAAATATTATTTTAACACAGTGTTAAAGATGAAGTGATGTGTAAGTTTAGGTTAAGGACTTTTAAATTATTTTTTGGGAGTACAGGTATGAAGTCTGAATAAAAGTGAACATAGTTTTGTTTCTAGACTAGTAAAAATCTAAAACTGTAGTTTCTTATATTATCTGTAAGAAAAAGTCCAGAGGAACTATTGCATTTGATTAATCCCTCTTGAGGTCTGTAATGACTAAAGAGGTTTTAGGTTCCTGATGGAACCATTTGCTTGATGTAAAAGACCAGGCATGTAGCAGGCACATTTTTCATATAGTTATTAGTATAAATTAAAATAAGCATCTATATAATCTAGAAGAGCACCTTGAATACATTTCTGTAAAAGTGCTGTTTCCCTATATTTCACTTTTTTATAGATGCCCTATTAAAGCTGTTCAACATTCAGTTTTCAAAACATTTAACTTACCTCATTACCTTTTGGATATTTGGTTATATCTCAAGACCTCTTTAAACGAGAGTCTCTAGAAGCTCAAAACAAAGTAATGTTCCCAGTCCCAAAAATTTGTGATGTCAAAGAATCAGAAGAGAGAACAACTAAATGCAGCAACTGTTGGGCTGGTAGAGACAGTGAAACAAAATTCATCAGCATTGTGGCTGGATGATAGGTAACAATGGCCTAGCATGTAATCTCCAATGAATTCTAGCTAAGATATTTACATTTTCCTATAGCGAATGCAACAGTTAGACCATCACATCATTTGATTAACTTCTATCATATTACTTGTGTCAGTCTTTTATGTTGGTTAATGGCAGAAACTGTTGTTCTGTTTTATGCAGAGCAGGGAGTTCACTTAAGCACAACAGGAACTGCAGTAATAAAAGTACTCCATCTGAGGTCAAATGAAGTCTAATTGGTATAAGTTTGTTTTCATATGGCAAAAAAATCACAGTTCTTCTCTTGCTTTGTGTAACTTCCCTATTTCTCTGCTACTTAAGGTGCTGTCTCGCCATGATAATTGAGTCTTAGAAAAGTGTTTCGAGCCAACTCGAAATTATAAATAGACATTTAAACAGTGTTGGCATACATTTTTAATATATCTTAGAGTTTATAATATTTTCTAAAGCTAGAAAAAGTGAGGCTAAGACCCTGAAATCTGTTCATCCTATATTCCTTATTAAATTCACATAGGGAAATTTTTTTAAAACTTATTTTTCTAGAGAACATAAGAACTTCCATGATTTTATTTTTTAAATCCAGTAATTTAGTAAAGTTGACTTTCAGCTCCTCTTGTGGGACACACAGCTTTATTCAGATTTCTTCCTTACCTTGGGCATAACAAAATTTTGTGTTACTGCTTCCCTTGCATGTTGCTGACAACTTCAAAAATAGTTACGGAGAAAGTTCATGTTCTATAAAAACAGACCTCCTTGAAATAAATAAATGCTGGCATTAGGCTTGAGCATCATGAACTGACTTTGAGGTCAGATTCTGCAAAAGCCCTACGTGAGTGTGTTTGTACAGAGGCACATTTAATGTACCAGGACTGTCAGAGTAGTGCCACGCCTGCAAAGACGGTCGATCAGCCCTTTGGAGTCCTGTCTTTGTGAAGGAGCTGCTCAGCACTTTGGAACTACACCACTCCTAGGATTGGGTAGATTCCCTTGCTTACATACTTTTGTGTTTCCCAGAATGAATCTGAAGACAAAGATGTGGAAGCTCAGAATGGCGTGACACAGGGAGATAAGCTGAACGCCTTAAAAAGTCGGAGACGGCCTTGCTCCGCTACAACTGAAGCTCTGAGGTAATTATACCACTCTGAGGTAATTTGCAATTTTAATTCAGTCCGTGCTATCAGATCTGTGTGGCAAGTACATGATCTTGTTTAAGGCAGCGCACCTTCTGTGGTGGAAATTTCTCCAGGTATATATCTGTTAGCTGCAGATTTGGTTTGTTAATCTTTTTCTTCTCTCCTTTTTTGCCCTCTGTCTCCCTGTTTAGGGATGCCTTCTTACTGTGTAGCAGTAAAAGATAATGTAGAAAAGAGTTCAAAATCTTCACACTTATATCTAGCATTTTAAAACTTACCACTTGAACAAAATATTCTTAATTGAACTTAGTTGTCTTTCTATAATTACTTTCCTGTACTCCTAATAGAAATTTAGAATTTTTCAAAACCAGTAAAAATGTGAGCTGTGAAATTAAACTTGAAGTAACTCTCTGTTCTTTAACTGTAAAGTAAAACACTGTCAATAATTCTAACTTTTATTTTTGTATTTTACGCCAACCTGAGACACACAGATATGATTTGGGAGAGGGGAAAGGCTTTTTATCCTTGGATAAAGATTGCTGCTTTTGTTTCTTTAGGCTGCAAGACATGAAACTGCACACCAGGTCGATATCACAACCCTTCAGGTATTGACTTTAAAATTCTAGTTCTAAATGTGTATCACTTGACTAGGGTCCTAATTGTCAGTGTTTCAGATCATTGCTAATCATTCTGACATGATAACTCTTTCAGACTTCTGAGCACAGGTGGGGAACAAACCTTTTTAAACACCTGCAAATTGCATGCCTTACCCCATTGAATCCAAAATACAATATGTAAGACAAAATTTCTATCGTTATCAAGCATTAATACTGAAAACAGCACATTTCTTTCAGTTTTGTGACCTGAATTTTTGAGTCAGATTTCTCTAGATGGCTAGCACTAGAAATAAATGTTTTTACCCTTTCTTGGTGTGTAATTAAAGCTGCTCAATGTCATTTTTCTTTTGTGCTTGTAGTTGGAGATCTGTACCCAAGTTTTTTCATCCTTTAAGGTCTGATTGTTGTATCCCCTGGTCTAGGGTTGGAGAAAATTAATGTTTTTAATTAATATGGACAGCCAGAATAGTAACAATGTGTGTAGTCCAGGGTAACATACATACAGCTCATTATCAGCACATCAAGAATTTTGTCAAAAAGAATCCTACCATAGAAGGAGCTGCATGTTCTGTGCAACTTTGTGAAAATGTTCATTTGGAAATGATGATGACCTCATGAAAGCTACAGTTTTGGGTTTTTCTACTCATGCTTGCTGTATAAGCTCAAAAAGTACTCTTCCTCAAATTTACATTTAAAGTTCTGAAATTTATGATAAATCTATAAAAAACAAACACTTGGCCTTCATAAATTATGAAGGTGAAAAGTCACGTGTAACTGTTTAATAAGGTGCAGCAGGGGAAATACTTGGAGTGGGATATCTGGAAAGTTTTTTTTAAAAAGATGTTTAAACAGGCAAACTTGAATTTTTGCTGTTGAGTTCTCAGACATGAGAATTCACACTTTTTGAAATACTCGTCTATGTACTGAAAGACTATATGTATTTGAGATGTATATTTTAATTATAAAATCTTGCTTCTCACTGGAACTCTGCACTCTTTTTAGACTGAATACTTCAGGTAGCACAGAAGGATCCATATCTCCTCTGAAGGCCTCCAGAGTGATGGCAGTTACTTCACCATCTGCAGAAAGAATAAGCAGACTTTCCACGTCCTCAGGCTCTAACCTTAAAAGGTTTTTTTCTTCTTCTCATTTTGGTACAAATGCTTACCGTATCCTACAGTGGTTGTCAGCATTATCTGCAGCCTATGAAGCGCTCGCTGTTCTTGTCTATAAGAAGACTTAAATTTGCTTACAAAGTGATTTGCTGTTCCACTAGCCAAACTTTAGTTGCCTGCAGATTTAAAAAACAAGCAAAACCCAAAATCTATCCTACTGGTCTGAGAGTTTTATTGAGATTGTTTCATCAGAAACAGTACTGTGTTGCTCAAGTGGGTTGTTCAGGTTTTTTTCACTATCTCAGTTTATAGATGTTTTGCAGGTATTCCCAAAAGTCTATATACTATTACTCTCAGAATACTGAGTGGTAATTAATAGAATTTTTTAATGAACCCTTGATTTATTACTATTTAGTTCCATTATTACTGTTGTTCTAAGTAATTATGTATATTAAATGACACTCAGAATGATTTATGCATTTTTAATTACTATGTGCACAAATATTTGCCTGAAGAGAGTAACCAGCTTGAGGTACTTCAGGACACCTTATCTAGTCTCAAATGTTATCATATTATTTCTTGCTTACTTGAAGGCTTGTATCACAAAACTGATTGCAAGAAACAGAGGAGGAGTTCTTAAACCGTTCCATGTACACAAAGTACTTGAGTGTAAATCAGATACTGGCTAAACCTTTTAACACAATCTCCTGCATGTGTGTATGGTTTGACAGAGGAGAAAGCTGGTCATGGTGTCGTGCTTGAATAAGCAAAACTTGGAAAGTCCTGACAAAGAATTCTGCTTTTCATTACTTGAGCTAGAACATGAACCTGTGTGCAAACACAGATCACTTCAGAATGGTCTGTGTTATTCACCTAATGTCTTCTGAATTGTCTGTTACATTTGTGTATATATCTCTACATACCTTGTGTATATTTTTCTCCCTGCATGTGTTTTCCATTCAGCGTTTCCATAAACTCCAGACTAGCCAGTTCTCTAGGGAACCTGTATGCTGCTTCAGATGATGATGAGAGCAAAATGACATCATCGTCCTCTAGGACAGGTTTTTCTGTAAGCCATATCTCCAGTCACCTGAATGGCAGCGTGCAGCTGCCACACAGAAAAAAGCATGAACTGAACAACAACTTATACAACAGAAACAGCAGTAGTGGCAACAACCTGAACAGCCAGAGCAGTTTTCACAGCGCCGTGACAGATGAGTACGCACCAGCCTTGCTTTATGGGCCTTACAACTCCTCCAGCACGATACCAGAGTCAATTCCTGTAAGTCACAGTCACAACAGCACTTTCAGGCAGCTCACTGATGCTTTTCTTCCTTGCTTCTGTGAGCAAAACTGTTGTAAAAGAAGAATCTTAGCATAGTTCTCCAACTTCCTCTAATGTTTCTGAACAGCACCTTTCTCTGTTACCTATAATTTCAGCTGCTTTTCTTTTCCATCTCTTCTAAGCATCTATTACATGGAAGTTTCATGAAAATAAATCACACCTGAACTTTACATCTTTTCTGATATCTTTTTTATGGGCCTTCCTACCCTTAGGTTTTATTTCAGATTATCCATAACACAGCCTGTAAGTTAATTATGTGTCTTTGTGCAGTAACAGGCTTCAAGAAGCCTTTGTATGTATCATAGTAAACAGAAGGTACAGCATCCTTAAAGATAGGGCTTGTTTGAACAATTAGTGCTCTTAATTTGAAACCTACTCCTTCTCTAACACCAAATGTGGAAAGCATTATAAGCAAGGTATTTCTGATGGTCTCTCATTGCAGCTTTCATTCCTGAACAACTTGGCTGCCTTGGGCTTATTTTGTGCTCTTTTTCTGTGTAAAAGAGTTTGTATAAACAGGATGTACAGATAAACTAATGCAACTTGAAAGTGGTTCTATACAAAATGCTGAGAAGAGAGACTAGAGAAACTTCAGTTATGAAATCAGAACTAGCTTTATCTATTCTAGGGAAACAAAGAAGCATATCTACTACTATAAATCTAAAACCAATTTAAAATACCTGGTTTCCAAGGATTTGATAGCCTACTAATTATAAAAAATAGTACACTGTTTTTAATAGATTTTGCCTATGATTAAGGGAACCTGTCAGCCTCTCTTGACTAGTACTGACACTTATGATTTTTTTTTTTTTACTGGGTGGAAATAAAATTGTCTTTGTGTAAAATTAACTTTAAAGTATTGCACATCACTCTTCTGTTTCCTTACCACTGATAAATTGTTTCAATATGAAGAAGGTTTCGGTGTTGCACCTGCTAGTGGTTTTGAATGTGGTCAGTCTGTCCTAAAACAGCTAATAACATGCATGGCATGTAACCAGGATGTCCTGAGAAAGGTCATTCATGGGCTGTGCTCTTTTTCCTGCAGAAGTGGAGGCCCTACCCTCTTGTTAACAGCTCGGATGTGGCACCACTCACAGTTCAGAAGCCACATCTCTGTAGCTTGGGAGTATGAATTGCTGTTTCTGAGGATAGATGACAGTAAGAAATAAATTCTCATTGTTCCACTGTGGAATTAAATTGCATGTGTGACTGAAACCTAATCTATATAGATAGAACATTGAAGTTAGTTGAGGGAATGTGATTCTGTATTCTCTAACTCAGTGGGTTCTTCCTACTGTGGTAGAATCTGCTTGACCTGAAGCAGCTCTTCAAAATGCTTGATGCTTTCAGACTCTGTGTTTTAAAAAAAAATGAGCTTCTTGTCCACTACAGTTTATCTGGAAATAAATGCTGATATTCCATGATCTTAGAATCACTGTTCTGCATTGCATTTGAGATTGAGTTTAAACCTTACTTTAAAACAGCAGCAGTAACTTGTTTGCAAGGGAGTTCTTGAATGTTGCCACATCTCACCTCTCTAATTTGACTGTTTTTCCCTACTACGTGGGATTGAAATAAACTATGTATAATTGAGATTTTTCAAGTGAGATACAGAAATTAGACCAGTTTTTCTATGATGAAACAAGTTCTAGAACAAGAGGTCTGTTCTTGATTAACTAATTTGGTTTAATTTCTTCAGGCATAGAGATGAGGAGAGAGGTGAAAAGCTGTATAGCAAGCCAGAAATGTTTCTTTTGAGACACATTGATGAGTCTTTCATTTGTTCATGCATTCTGATTGCTCTGGAAAGACATCCTTTTTAGGTGTTCCTAGTCTTTAATCTAAAATGCTTACAGAAATTCAGTCCTCAGGAGTTCAGTCCTCTGCTCCTGTAGAGTATACTGGACCTCAAAGTCAGTATACCAGCAGTGGCTGAGAGCAATCACTCATCTGAATAACAAGTGGTAAATTAGCTGATTTGATTTTTTTTTTTAAATGTCTCACTTTCAGTACCGTCTCATATTTAATGTACTGTACAATAATTCTTTAGGGAGTCCGCCCATTCCTGTTCTTTTCAGTTGTTTCTTTTGTAAATTATATGCTGCCAGCAGCGTTTCTTAGAGGGTTTTTTCCCATACTTTACTTACAGCTACATATTGTGCATAAAGAATATGCATGTAAACTTAAATGCAGCACCCTAAGGGGAAGAAACCTCTTGTAACTGTAGTGTGACTTAGTCATGAAAATAAGCTGACATCATTCACAATAGGCCAAAATTTACAAGGATGCCAAATGATAATATAAAGCATTACAGAAACAATAAGCAGCTTAAAAGGTTGAATGTAAATATAACGTCTTAAAAACTAAGAACTGTCGCTTCCTTTGGAGAGGTAGTTGCCATAACTTAATGCTGCAAATGATTTTTAACAGTGAAAGCCAAGGTAATGGGATTATTCCATAAGCATAGGACAGGAAATTAAGTATTGCTGACACTTTTTTTTTTATCTTTAGATATTTACAAAATTCTGGGATAATGCTGTGTTTCTCCTTAGTTTCATAAAACCTCAAGGTTCAACATCATTGGCATTGACACAAAAATTCCCCAAATCTTTGTGGGGAGAGGGGGTGGTTTAAAATGTAACTGTCTCTTCCAGAATTGTAGCATGCCTTTCTTTCTTAGATAAGGATGGCTTAGGAAAAGGGAGAAAAGCAAGGAATGTTGGTTCATGTGTCATTTAAGGAAGAGGAAAGGAGCAATTCATGAACAGGTGAAATAGCCATGTTGACAGCAGAGAGGCACTTACAGCTCTGTGCATTGCAGTGAAGCAGGAGATTAATTGTTGTCTCTTTGCAGCAGAACTATTAAGTGACTTAAAATATTGATTTAAATGAAATGTGTTAGGCACAGTGTAAAGTTTTAGGTTGAATGGAAAACAGTTTTAAAGAAAAGAAGCCGTTCTAAAAGGCATGATTCTCTTGTTTTAAGAACATCTTTAATTTTCTTCCTACTTATCTTAATGACATAGAAGTGCATGGAAGGATATAAGGGTGTAACCTTTGAATAATTCTTGGCTTGATATTGCTTGCTCTTGAGGAGTAGAGGTTATACACAGTCAAATGCAGCAAGATCTTTGAATGAGATTCTATCTCCAGTCTTCTCGGAAGAGTGAGGTGAGCTAAAAATACTCTATTTTATATATTATATGCTGTGATATGAGAA
Organism: Callaeas wilsoni; assembly: GCA_013398955.1. Lineage (NCBI taxonomy): Eukaryota > Metazoa > Chordata > Aves > Passeriformes > Callaeidae > Callaeas > Callaeas wilsoni. The sequence goes on along the minus strand of VWPU01009775.1, from coordinate 10,942 downwards.
GCAGCATTTCTTAGCAAGAGTCATGCCATGCAAAGTCTACATAGCAAAGTGCAAGTTTCTGATTTACCTGTAAAGTAATATTCTTTCAATATAATAATGGCTAAAAAGTGCTCCTATTTGGAATGTTTTTCAGATATGTTCTGATTCATGCATTTGCTTCTAAATGTAACCTACAGCCCTGTGGATCTATCACAGTCACAGAGGAGTGCAGTAAATTGTTACCCATTTTATGCACAATTGAGTGTAGTTACTGTGATATCCTGAGATTTAAGAAAAGAGTAGGTTTTTCAGACATTTACTCTCTGAGTGCTTTCTGGCTGGTAGTGAGCATCTCACTGGCTAATACAGATGGCTTATTTTGAGGACAATATAATTTTTCTGAGAGATTAGTCCCACTGATTGAACAGTCATGCTTAAAACTATTTCACTTTTAACGTGAAACTTTCTGTATCTCTTTATGATGTCAGTGTTATAGCCCTTTGTTATCTTATTTTCTTGTCATGGAGATACTTTATGCTAGTCATCTCAACTTGATTTTCTTTTGATAAGCTACGTTAGCTCAAAGATCCTTTTGGAAAATGTTCAAATTGTTTAGTTTTTGACAATCTTTCTGGTCCAGAAAGCTGCTACTGAGTGCTATCCTGCTTATAAATACATAGCTTGTTTTATCTTCTTGAACTGTAATACAGTGGAAGCTGAGGGGGAGTGATGATGATATTGACTTCTATTTCTTCTGTTTTAGTCCCATGTCTGGCATTCCCCGAGGCTTTTTTGGTTTGGTTTGGGTTTTTTTTTTCATGTGGAACTCTGTGGAAAAGTATCATCTCTTTTCTTTGTATTTGGTTGGTTGGTTTTTTCCTCCTCCACCTCCCCTCTTCTTACAGGACCAGTTAACTGACCAAGGAAGACTGGTTTTTCTCACTGCTTCAGCCCCTGACTTGCAGCTGTTTTGCTTTTGGTGGCACTTACCAGTGGTCTGAAGCTGATGAACAAAATATGGAGTATTATCAAGCCTTAGTACCTGTTCTGGCAGAATTCTTTTTAAAACAGAATTCTGTTTAATCATTTCCACTTCACTACTTTAGATGCTGAAATTACTTGAAAGTCGTGACAGCCCAGCCTGGGCTTGTTGCAGTGTTTGTGTTCTAATTGGAGCACATCAGGTGATGTACCTGACAGAAGTCTATTACATGTCCTGGTGCTTTGTTTATTCACTTAGCTCATCAAAGGACTCTTGAATGATACTGATTAATTCTCTTTCTCTTTATTGCCAAAATCTCCCTTCCCTGAGTTAGATATCAAGCTAACCAGCTGTAATCATGCATTACTTTTATTTTAGAAAATCACTCTATCACTCTTATTTGTCTGTCTTTGTTAACATGTTAACATGTGTGGTTCAGGAGCATTTTGAGATGGTTAAGACAATAATTTTTCAGTTCTAGTTTGTGTTCACTAAACTCACTGGTGAGCTTTTCACCCAGTATGGAAGAGAAAGTTGTTCACTAACCATTTTTTCCTGTTTTGCAATGAAACAGCATTGATACTGCTGTTCCACATTCCACGTACCAAAAAAGAAGAAAAAAAATAACCACGACTATAAGTATTGTTGTCAGCCATATATTTTTCTCTAATGGTTTTTGTCCTTCATCAGTGCAAGCTTATAATCCACTTTATCATGTTTATGCTGATGAACTAGAAGAAAAACTTGATTTTTAAAGAAAAGAAAAGAAAACTTGCTGTTCTAGTCAAATAGAATGAATATTTCATTTTACAAAGTGCTTGTTTTGATTAAACAGAATCTCTCACAATTACAATTTGCAGAATTACTCTCTTCAAGTATAATCACACTTAAGGTACTGCTATAAGATTTTTGCTTTGTTCTTACAATAGTTCTAAATCCAAATATCGCTCTGTAAAATGTATTTTTATTGGAGAATATGTAACTGGGTAGTCTTAAGATGAGTCACCTTTTGCTTCTATAGCTGTCATGGAAACTGGCAAGATGGAAACATTGCCAAAAAATTGAGAAGTGTTAGCAGTGTTTTAAAATTCATATACATCATCTTTACCTGTAGCATAGTTTTTCTTAATAAGAACTTACCATTAAGGAAGATAGGACAGGCTTTAAAAAACATGATGTGTAAATTCAGCAGACCCACAGGATCACTTCAAGTGTGTGTGCATTTTCTGTAATGCATCCTGAGTTAGTTTAGTGGCCCTTGTGTATTCACGGTAGTTCTTGCCTGCAGCAACGCTCCTATTGCAACAATGTTTTGGCAGAGTTGATGCACAATTCGGAAAACTTAAATTACATTTTTGCAGTTTATCTGGCATGTTCAAATCCTGACAAATAGCCCTAAATGCTGTAGGGCTATTCTGTCTTGGAAGAGAATTCAGGCTGACTGGGTCCTGCAGCTGCATATCTGCAAATCCAGTTCCAGTGCCTCGGTGGATCTGGTGCTTATTTTCTCTTCCAGGAGGCTTTCTGTGCCTCCTGTTGAAGAAGAAAAATGATAGGGATCTAAGCAGTTGTTTCAGCATAAACTTCATTAGATATCCTTAACTGTAGTGAAACTATCTAATTCTTAGTGCTTTGTTTAAATGTCTGTTACTTGGGTATAAAATGGCAAGCTTGACACGGCCTGGGACCACTGTAGGAATACACATTGAGATTTCTTTTCCATTAACTGATTTTATACTCTTATCTTTGCAATTTAGCAGTCAATTTTCTTTTTTGTTTTTTCTTCTTCTATTTTTATCTCTAGTTTAAATAAGATTTTTGTTAAATCCAGCAAATTACTTGTAAAAGTGGATTGGGGTTTTTTGTTTTTAATAAAGCTTTCAGAAGCATAGGCCATACTTTGAGTCATGGCAAATGTAAATTTTAAAATAGAAAACTCCTCAAAAGATTTAAAAGAAAAAAGGGAAAAAAACCACAATTACAGGCTTTGAAGCATTACAGTCAATCTCTTCAGACATGTGAAGAGATTTAAGAGCACAAATTACTTCTCTGAAAATGCAAAAAAAATCAAAACAACAAGCCTCTCCTGCTATATTTAAATTTTTCAAACTCAAATGTGAGTCTGTATACTTGATAGTAGCTCAGTTGTTACAGCTATGACCATGTTTTTAGTAATAGAAATTTATGTGAAGTCACATAGATTAATCTGGAAAAAATGCTGTTTAGATTTAATTATTTCCCTGTGTTGAGAAAAGGCTTTGAGACATTAGGAGGAAATCATAAGGACGTGGAGTTATGATGAGGGTGGGAGCACACTGAAGAACATGTCTCCATTTGAAAGTAAATAAACTCTGCGTACCCATCTGTAATGAAAATTACCAAAACATGCTATCCTGTTTCCAAACAATATATGCTGCTGGATATTTGGGGGATTTTTAAAATGTTTCTTTAGTTTTTTTCCATATTTTTTGTAACTTGAATTACTAACAATTTTAAGAGTTACAGTTTAAACTTCAGAATCTTTAATTAATGATTTTCTTCTTTTATTTAAATCATGATGTAGAATTCCTGGTTCCTGCTGTCTGCTGAGTGAAGGGCTGGTGTTAACAGTCCCTTGCAACTAACACTTGCTGGTTTTAAGAGTGTGCAGTGCTTTCTGGTCATCTTTCATCTGTCCAAGCTTAAAGTAGTCCATTACTGTACAATATATGAGAGTATATAAATACATTTCATGCCTTTTTAAAATGTTTGTTAATCAGCATTACTCGGGATTCAGTGATGGATCCATTTCAAATACTGCACTAATTAAGTGTAACCATCTTTCCAGTTGTTAAAATACACTTCTGAAAATGAGAAGCCTTTGAGGATCATTAAGAGAGCAGAAGTTTCAAGTGCTCATTACTGAAGGGCTATTCCTTCTGCCTTGCTCTTACCAAAACCAGACCCTTTTTAGTCAGTGGTATTCAAATCTGTATACTGACAGCACTTTTTCTACCTAGGAAAGAATATCCAGATGGTCTCAAATCTTCAAGATGTGAAAATGCATTTAAAAGACAACTTTGAAAATACACACTGAGACTTAAAATATAGGGGGAAAGTGGTTGTGTGATATTATTTAGAGCTAGAAAGGTATATATATATGTATTATGCACTTCTGCTAGTAGGTTTCACTATGGGTGCCAAAGAGCATTTCTGTAATGATTACTTAGGAATAGAAGGAAATTGGAAGAGAAGGCTGTGAGGTTCCAATCTGTAGTAGGAGTCATGTTGGTCTCCAGTAGGTCTCTCTAATTCTGAAGAATTGGTGCAGTTTTAAAATGTGTTTGGGTTTTTTATTTGCTATTTGTTTATGACCATACTAATCTGGGACAGCTCGTCACTGTACAAGACTAGTATTCATCAGAACGATTTCTTAAACACATCTGTAGGGGAGCTAATAAAATGATTGGATACTGTCTAAGCTGATTAATCAGTTTTTAAGAAAACTTGAGACTTCAGGAGAAAGAAATGTAAATAAATACAGTAGAGTAGGTTATGGTTGTCTCAATTATACTGACTTGTTACTAATCCAGATGAACCATTTGCAGTGCTTCATTTTCATCTGGTTTTGGTAATCATACATAAATCTGTCCATCTGTGTAATTACTGATGTAGCTTTTTTCCTCAATAATGAGCTACATCATATGTTTCCTATATCACTGTCTGAATCAACATCTCAAGTAAGCTGACTCATTTACAGTAGCAGTTGGATTCTCATTCAGGACAAGTGGAAACAATTCAATTACAGTAGCAGTGGTATTTTAAAGGACTTGTAACACTTGCTTTAAGAATCTCAATAAATTGCTTTGGAAAAGTGTAGATACAGGATACGTGATGGACTTTGCAATACTCAGATTTTAATTTCTTCTATTTTATTCATCTTTACCTATGTAGAGACCCAGGTCCCACTCCAACTCTGTTTATTTTTCTCCTTTCTGTCCTTCCTCTACTCTTTAAGTGAAAAATACATGTTATATATAAATAAAACCTCTCCAGTGAGTTTTAATCAGTTTCTCTTCTCTGCACAGTCCCTTCAGTCTGAGTATGTTCAGTACTAAAGCCTTGCTGCTTTGGTGAAATCTGCTGAGCTCTTCAAATCAATGTCCTTCATGATGGAGAAGAACTGAAGAAAAGAAGCCTCTCATTAAAAGGAGGAACCTTCAATACAAGATATATTAAAACTTTAACACCAAGAGGAGACTTCTTAACAGGCAGAAATTTACTGTTAATGACTACTGCCAATGCACTGAAGTTGAATTTATGGAAGTTACTACCCCATGTTATATACAAATTTAAATTTTTTATGTTGAGACAGCTTGAATATATTTCTAATGAGTTTCATTAAGACATTTATTAACTTGTGTACAGTGTTAAAATATGTATTAAGAGAATATTTTGGTAAACTATATATAAAAATTATGTAAAAACTAGAATATATTTTAATTTAGGGTCTACTTTGCTACAAAAACATGTATTTTAAAGAATTTGTATATGTTTATCAAAGATATAAAATTTTTTATGAACAAGAAATTTTTCTTGTTTTAATGGGTCCATCATTGTTGCTTAGAGCCTAATGTCATTTACTTTTTTTACTAATTGGTCTTCTGGTAACTTGATGGAAGTCTAACTAGTGAGAGACTTGTTATTACAATATCAACTAAAAGCACTTGATACATAGTCTGCTTTCCACTTCAGCTGCTAACGTTTCTTAAGGAAACACTAGGGAAGAAAAATAAAGGGAAAATATTTGTTGATATGTGATGTAATTACATCTTCTACTGCAACAAAAAAGTAATTTATGTGATGACTCAATTGTACAATTAACACTTTTCAATTTGTCTTAAAGGATTTATGTTTTATTTTCAATGTAGAATGTTAACTTTTGCTATGCAATATATGCTGCAAAAATGAAGGCAGACCAAACTGAAGTTGGTAGAAATGTACAATGAATTAGGTAGCACTGCATACTTGCATGCTTTTAACCTACATTTGGCAGTATGTGTACAATTTCCTTAGCAACACACAGTAAATGTTGGACATATATTAAATTTTCATCTTATCAATTGGACGCTTCATAAACCTTTAAATTTGTTAAGCATATGGCTGAGGTGACCTCCTGTATCATGGAATGCTTTTGTCAATAGTAAAGATGCTCTTTACTCCATGGAACGTACAGTTCAGTCAGATGTGATTAGGAACCAGACTTAGGGTGAACTGGTTTTACAGGGAGGTGCTGAAGATCATGTGTAAAATTTTCAGAACTCCACAAGTGCTAGGAAACTCCACAAGTGATAAGGAAAAGAATATAAGCAGCTGTGGAGATTTGATTTGCCACTAATTTACAAGACAAAAACAAAACAGATTTGTTACCAGTTTGTTTTTCCAGTACCTGCAGAAACTTGAAAATAAAACGTGGTTGAATTGTCAGTCTTTGTTCCTGAAGACCTGTGAATACCCTGCATTTGCTTTACAACTGAAGTTAAGTGCTACATCATTTATAAAGGATCAGATCCCAAAATGCTATGGAAAGTTGTACTGAAAGTGTTAAAAGGCAATACTGAGAGCAGCTATAAAAATCAAAATCACTGAATAAAATTTACATGCAATACTGTACATTTTTGCAACTGTGTATATGTAACATATACACACACAAAGTAGCATATGTGTGTGCATATATATACAATATACTGTATATGAATTATAGATTAATGGTAAGGTAACTCTACCTCTCAAAGAATTTTCTCATGTACTTTGTTATAAATAGTTTTCCTTAATAAAATACTGATTAATTTTGAAATGTAGATATATATATATATATACATACAGCTAATTGATAATAAAATGTCTATATAAGCCAGCTTCCTTGTTTCTGTTTTTTTTCTTAGATCCTTTGATGATTTGATCTCTAATTGAAGATAACTCTTCAAAATCACCTTCTTTCTCCTAAACCATGTAATGTACTTAAAAGTAGGATGATACTGCAAAAGGCCATTAACAAGATAGATACCTTTTTTAACAATCTCTCTAAACCTTCTCCTATTTGCTTTGTATAATGCCAGGTATTTACTCAACATGTTGATACTATGATGATGGGGTTATATTTCAAAATACAGTCATTTCAAAGCTGTGTCTGAATTGTGGAATCCTTCCTGGGTGAGGCCCCTTGTTACAGGTGTAATATACCTGGACTTTCTTGCATGTGCAACAAGTCCCTTAATCCCACCACCAGCAGATTCTTTGTGCATAAGAATCTAAACAATTTAGCTTTCTTTAGCTTTTTGTTCTTCCTTCCTTCAATTTAAAACTAGTCACAAATGGCAAATGGCTCTAACATTTGTTTAACTCTCTTGCTGATTTTCAGCAAATTTGTTGCATTGCATGATTATCTCTTTATTATTTATTAGTGCTTAATATTCCTGTCAGCCTCTCTTGCAACAGATGATGTGGACAGTGTGTAACTGTTACACAGCCACTCTAAAGGAATAGGAAAGCTGGGAATAGAGCAGATGCTTGTGAAGTTGCCCAAATTCTGGTGACAGTCTGATCTAAAAAGACAACAGAAGTCTTCTGCCACTGCATTCGGATGAATAATGGATGGCGATTTGGATGTGTAAAGCAAATCATATACAGGAAGAACAGCTAATTAAAGGGTTTCTAGTACATAGGAATGAACCTCTCCCTTGGCCTTTTTCTAGACTTTATTGATTTATTAGATGAAATACAGAAATACCAGCTCGTGTACAACTTTTTTTTGTTTGTAAATAAGTCAATCTTCTGTAACAACCAGCTTAACAACAACAGAAAATTTTAGGAAAGCAAGCAGTCAGGAGGTGTTTCAGAACCTTGTAGCTTTTAAGAAATAGCCTGAAATGTATTTCATATCCTGTGTTCACTTGTCCTTGAACTTTACCATTTCTGTTCCTTCATATTTGAATATATCTGGTTCTGGGAGAACAAGCTGTAGCACACAAGATAGATCTCTAAAAACATGAATGGATGGATTAAATAAATCTAAAGGTATCTACTGGGCATATTATTCTGTGGCTAACGTCTTATGAAACAGTTAATCATCTCTTATTAAAGTATGCTTTATGAAGCTTTTCAGTTAGGGAGGTATTTCTTGTTACAAATTCAGAGACTATTTTTCAATTACAGTACTGCAGAAAGAGGAGGATTCTAGTTTCTATAATAACTGTTCCTTACTGACAGCTAAACAATGAAAGGCCTCAAAAGGTTTGACACTTGATTAGATCTGCACTGTAAAGTGCAGCAGGCAAAAAATATGGTAATTAAGGGCCTGATCAAGTAAATCACTGAGGTATGTCTTTAACCTTAAGCACATGAGCCATCTAATTAATTAAAAGTGAACATAGATATATTCATGTTTGTAACAAATCCACCTTTGGATCAATATTTCTGTCAATTGCTAACATAAGCCTTTCTATCTTAGATGTGATGTGTTGCAACATTCATTAACCCACACAAGTTAACTTTTTTAACTTGAAAAAATGTACATTGCAACTATAACTACCTTCCTAATACATTATTTTGGTATTTCCATTTGTTAGCATCAGGAGTTTAACAATATCTAAAAATGCCTTATGAAGGTCTCTGGTACAGGTAATAGTTTATGAGCTGTGATTGCTTGCTTTTGTAGCCTGTATCTAACCTACCTGTAAAAGCAGCTTTTTTCTTAAAGTCATCACAAAATTAACCAGCATTCCATAGCTGAAAAGCTTTTCAAAGTAAATGTAAGTTCTTTTACTGAGTTTCTTATTAAGTCTTGTCCAGGTGAGGACAGTTAACATTTTGTCCCTGTGTGAGTAAAGCAGGGTAGAATTCCGGGGAGAATCCCACGACTAATTGTTCTCAATCTGGGAATGGACTGTTAATGCCTACTCTTTAACCAGATTTTAGTCCACCTCAGGAGCTGTCGTTCATCTCTCCAGGAACTAATTTTGGAGTGAGACCATTTCAAATACTACACTGATTCTGTGTTATCTGTGTGCTCACCAACACCAGTGTTCACCTCTGGCAGAGTGGCAATGCAGGATTTCCTGTGGGTTAGACAGGCTGAGGTTTATTAAGAGATGTAAAATGTTCAGATTGAGAACCAGCTTCCTTAAATAAGTACTGTCTTACAAGGATTGGTCTATTTATTGTGTTTGAAAGATTTCATTTGGAAAGTATATTGTTATTACAGACCAGTTCTAAAATTAACTAAGATTGCAGAAGCATACTGAGCTTTCTCTTAACAAAAATAAGATCAGAAAAAATCTGTTAAAAAGTGGGCATCCAGCAGAGGAATTTCTACAGTATATGGACTGTATTTCAGACAGAAGTGACTGATACTGGTTTAAAACCTTGCTTCGAATGAAAGTTGTGTAAATGGGTTCGACCCAGAAGACTGGTAAGGCAGGGAGAAGAGAGTCAGACTGTGTAGTTGGAGTATTTCTGGAGCATGATAGGGTTTGGCTTTTTTTTTCTTTTTTTTTTCTTCTTGATTTAACAAGTTGAAAATCTGCTGAATAATTCATGAAGAGTGGAAGGGCTGAATCTTCCTGGAATGATATACAGTGTACGTACTGTGGCACAGGAGAAACTGCAAAGCTTTGTATCAGTTGCTGCCGTTTCTGCTGCCGATTGCAAGGTGCTGCTGCTTTTGCTGTTTTCACAGCTACAGAAACCTCAGTCGTGCTCTGGTCTGCCAACAGCCATTTGCCTCCCTATGGACCCACCTTCACCAGCTACAGTCTGTGGAATCTCTTGCTGCCTACCTGCCTTGGACACTGCTGGTTTTTGGATCGTTACTGCAAACAGCATTTTCTGGACCTTGCAGCTTGTATGACTGAAAGCTGCCTTAGGGTCCCTCAGCTGCACAGCCTCCCGTGTGCTTGGTGAGGACTCCTGCAGCAGAACTTCTGACCCAGACAAGGATGGGATTTACAGGGCAAAGTCAAAACTGAGCTGCATTCAGCGAGATGCCCAACGCCTCTTCCTGGAGTGCTAGCTCGCCTCTGCTGCTGCTCTGGGAGGACTCCTCTGGGACCCGCATCTTTCTGTCGCTGCTCTACGCAGTCTTAGCTATCTCAGGGACTTTATCCAATGTAATGGTCATCTATTTAGTCTTCTCCTTCAAGAAGCTGCAGACGACCAGCAATGCGTTCATCGTGAACGGCTGTGCGGCAGACCTGAGCGTGTGCGCCCTGTGGATGCCCCAGGAGGCTGTGCTGGGGCTGCTGCCCCCCAATTCCTCTTCCCTTCGCTCGGCAGAGTACCGGCTGCTCCGAGGGGGGCTCCTGGGCCTCGGCCTCACCGTCTCCCTGGCCTCGCACCTGCTGGTGGCTTTCAACAGGTACGTGCTCATCACCAAGCTGCCCAGCGTGTACCAGGCCCTCTACCAGCGGAGACACACGGGCTGCATGATCGGGCTCTCCTGGGCCCTCGCCCTGCTCCCGGTCCCGCTGCTGCCCGGGCTCTGGACCCTGGGCTCTGCCCAGTCGGACGGCAGCTCTCGCTACACCGCCCTGCTCCTCGCCCTGGCCGTGCTGGGCCAGACCGCGCTGCTGCTCCACTGCTACCTCGGCATCGTGCGGCGGGTGCGGGGCAGCGCCAAGCGGGTCAGCGTCCTCAACTTCCACCTGCTGCACCAGCTGCCCTTCCCCGCCGCGCCGCCGCCGCCGCGCCGCGCCCAGCGCCGCCTCAGCAGCGTCTCCGTCCTGCTGCTCTGCTGCGTGTTCCTGCTGGGCACCCAGCCCCTGGTCTGGGTGAGCCTCCTGGGCTTCTTCCTGCGCCCGGCGCCGCCGGCGCTGCAGGCCGCCAGCTGGCTGCTGCTCTGCTCGCTCTCGGCCCTCAACCCGCTGCTCTACACGTGGCGCAGCGAGGAGTTCCGCCGGGCGGCCCGCTCCGTCCTGCCCCGCGGCGAGGGCCCGGCCGCCGCCC
>VWPU01009774.1:0-69649 GCA_013398955.1 Callaeas wilsoni | reverse complement strand
CCCGCCCGCCCCGCCGAGCACCCCCGGCCCCCGCCCACAGCCGTCTTGCGAGGCGGCACACGGCAGGACACGGGGCGAGCGACAGCGGGGGAGAAATAATACATCTGTCATCCGTACCCCAGGGAGCGGCGTGAAGTTGTGTCAGGGCAGGTTTAGGTTGGGCATTAGAAAAAGGTTCTTCACCCAGAGAGGGTGGTTGGGCACTGGAAAAGGCTCCCCAGGGAAGTGGTCACAGCACCAGCCTGACAGAGCTCAAGAAGCGTTTGGAGAGTGCTCTCGGGCACATGGTGTGACTCCTGGGGTGTCCTGTGCAGGGCCAGGAGCTGGATTCCATGGTCCTTGTGGGTCCTTTCCAACTCAGCATATTCTGTGATTCTGTCATTCCCTTCAGGATAACAGCCAGGCCCACTGTCCCTGTTGGGTCATCATGCTGTGCTGCCTACTACCCCTCAGGAAAACCACCATACCACTGGCAGGCATTGATTTTTGGGGTTAGCAGGCTCCACTGTAGAGCTGGAGCTCTCAGGAGCAGTATGGGGCCTAAGTCCTTGCTGGGAAAAAACATCCACAGAGACATTTCATCAGGCCTTGGAAATTAAGCATGAAGGCAAAGAGGACAAGAGCAGCCAGACAGATCTCTGCGCCTCTTGGGATGACCAAGTTCTTTGTGGTGAGGGTGGTGAGGCACTGCAACAGGTTGTCTGGAGAAGCTGTGGATGCCCCATCCCTGGCAGTGTTCAAGGCCAGGCTCGATGGGGCTCTGAGTAACCTGGTCTAGTGAAGGGTGTCCACTAGAGGAGGTTAGAATGAGGTGATCTTTAAGCTCTTTTCCAACCCAAACCATTCTGTGATCCTGTAACATCCACAGGTATGAGACTACCAGGGAGACAGGGAAAGATCTTCAGGGGAATACATCTGCAAGAGCCTCCCTTGTTGCTCACATACACCAGGCCCTAGGTGAATATGGCGTTACCAGCTCTGTACCAAGGGCCCATGGAAGCTGGCAGAGCATCAGTGCACAGTTATCCTGTGCAATGAATTGGAGGTGACTAGAGAAGAGTGCCTACAAGGATGCTCCCAGGAGCATGTAGGGCTAATGAGGACATTGTGTACACAGGAGAGGGGACAATTATATGGAGTCATGGTGAACAGCCCAGAAACATCACAGTTGTTCACACACCTGAAAACAAGAGGAGCTTGTTATCACAGTCAGAGACCTGGAACCCAAGGTGAGAAGTAGATGTAAACCAGAGGCCAGTGAATTATCAGAAGCCAATGCTGATGAGTTGGATATAGGTGAAAAAGGGATCAGCTTTTCTCGTGTGCTTTTCAACCAAGGCTGAGCAAAGCATGAGAAGATATAGCACTGGAGGTGGAAAGCTCCCTCCAGAAGGGCAGTGCCTGACCAAGGAAGTAGACCTCTGTGCTGTGGCCATTTTATGGGCGTATATTGGATGAGCATCCAGCACAAGAGAAAAATGCAAGTGCAGTGGGCAGGGAGATGCCAGAATAATCTATCCAACCCCACAGCCTCCACCATGTCCTTGGAAAAACAGGCAGCAAGGCCTGGGTTGCAGGCAGGCTGCTGTGGTGGGCGCTGCTGCGGGAATTCCTGGTCTGGGGAACAGCGAAACAGTGTGGGGGAGCTGTGGTCCTCTCACTCCCCAGCTGCAAAACTGCTTCCCACTCCTTTCCTTGGTGGTGGCATATCCCCACTCTGCCCAGTTTTGTAAAAGCATCAGTGGGTTTCACTGTGCTGTACTCTCTCAGTTAAAAGCTGAACTGAACTCAGTGTGGCTTGAGATAGATAAATGTTACTGTTCATCACAGCACAGATGTGCTGGCAGGACAATACCATCCCTTGGCAAAGAAGAGGTTAACACTGTCCATCTTTGTGCTGCATCTCAGGAGGACTGCAATCACACATTTTTATTTTTGGTTCTGCTGCATAAAAACAACTGCTCTTTGACCCCTGCATGGCACAAAGGACCGACCCATTTCTTCCAGCAGCATTTAAGAGAGGGTATAAAAAAAGGAAGCAGAGGAAGAAAGTTCACATTCAGTGAGTGCCAGGTTGTCAAGGTTTCCTCTGCTTTCAGAAATAAATTTTTTCTCCTGACAGACACAAAAGAGATTTAAAAGTGTTTGGTACAAAATGGAGCTTCAAAAGCAGCACTGTCTGTGTCTGATACAGTGAAGAGCACAGCTCAGGACCTCCTGTACAAGGCAACATTGTTGTCATCATGGTGCACATGGGAGCATTATACCAGGTCTGTGCTCAGCTTGTCACAAAGCTTGTCCTGTGTGAGTCTCAAAATTCTGCACTGCTTTCAGCCCGCCTCCCAGAGGGGCCGTGAGCTGGTTCAGCCCTTGAAGGACATGGGTCAAGTTCAGTCTGATGCAAAGAAAGAGGCTTTCACAAGGTCTCGCTTTTCAGTTTCCTTCCCCATTTGTATTGTTTTCTGTTTTAATAAATTGTGGAGTGCCAGTGAAGTCCCCAAGTGCCTGATAAGTGTGGTTATTAAACCAATGCTCAAAAAACTAAAATTGGGCAAGCTTGGTCACAGCTCCCTTGGCCTGTTGGCCATTCTGGACATGATTCTCAGAGCACTGGTAGACATTTCAACTGATAAATATTGAAGAGGCAGTAATGTAATTAGCACCAGTCAACATCGTTTTCTGGAAAAATCAATCCCAACCAAGCCTAATCTTGTTCTGCATTGAGACCACAGGATGTGTTGCCAAAGGTAACGGCACAAGGGTATTAGGGGAGGTATCCAGGGTACAGCCAAACAGAATGAGTAAAATGAACAGATTCACAGCTGGCCATTGCCTTGGATGTCAGAAAGCACCCAGAAACCACTGACCCAGCAGGTCTGGTTTCATTTTCTGTGCAGATGCTTGACATTACAGAAGTGAGAGAGGATGTGGATGCAGCTGGAGAGTGTGAGAAGGGGACAGCTTAACCCCGAACCCAGCTCTGTTGTCCCCAAGAGCTCAAGCTGCAAGACCATGCTGGTGAACCACTGTATGTGGTCCGTCTGTCCTCTCTAGCCATTACTCCTTGAAAAGAGGCTGCAGACATCTATGTAGTAGCTATTTGATTGAAATGCTGAACAATTAGTGAGAAAAAAGTCCCTGATGCTCAAAGCACACAAGTGTGTGTAAAAATAAAGTAGAATTTTCTTCCTTTTAAAAGTGACTTTTAGGGCAGTTGGGTTGACCCTGGCATGCTAATGAGTAGCATGTCATGAGCTGGCTTAAACAATGGTGCAGCTCCTGCAACGTGCCCTGCAGGGCTGGCAGCCTCCAGTAAGCACCAGCATCTCGCAGTGCCCAGTACCAGTGAGGCTCCAGCCACTGGGCTGCCTGACACCCGGCAGCCCCCGTTCCCTGCCTGTCCACAGCATATGCCGCAGCAGCAGTGCCTTAGCTCCTTTGGCAGCCAACACAGGCTCCCACGCTCAGCACAGACAACACAAGGGAAAGCAGTCTCATGCCCCCTATGCTTATCTCCTGGATAAAACAGTGAGGCACTTTTGTTTATTGAGTGCTGATGAATGGCGCTGTCTTGGCTGTGAGATCAGCCTCCAGATCCCGCTCTGGGCACAGCTGCTGGCAGGAAGCCTGCAGCTGCAGACACCTATTGCCCTGGGAGCCTTTCAGCAGGGCGTTCTCCCTCAACCCAGGGAGAAAATGACCCACAGCATCCCACCATATGCATCTGTCCCCATGCGGAGGTGGTGTCAGATTTACAGGGCACTGATCACTCTTTTCCCCTGGGTGCATGGCCCAAGAGTGCAGTTGGGGTGCCAAAGAATGCAGTTTGCTCCAGGATATTTCAGTGTTCCTCACTCTCCACAGCTCGTTTGTTTGTCTTCCCTTTCAGCAGCTGACAAATAACTGTGTGGAATCTGCACTGGCAGTAACCTGCATGGCTGTTTCTTGGGGGGCAGGAAGGTGAGATGGCTCCGTGCTGCCAGGACTGAGGGTGAAGTGGATGCTGAGGAGACTGTCACCCCGCCATGGGTGAAACAGCTGGACCTCAGGGAGAGTCACAGTTCTCAGGCTTGCTGCCACATCAAAGACCTGCAGCCAGCTCCTTCAGGGACATGTTATTTTAGGACCCCAAAAAAGCTGATGGATCCATTTGTGACTGCCTCTGCCTTCCAGCCATCATTCGTGCACAGCAGTTGTCACAAAATAGCCTGTTTACGCAGCAGGATTTTCTTTACTCTGCCCAGACTGCAAAGAAATCATCTCTTGTAAGGGACTTTTGAGAGGGACACACCATGTGTTCTTGCTCCTTTCAATGCATCAGGATGAAAGCCTCACAAAATCATCTGTTGTGGGGATTTTTGAGGGGGAGACACCATATTTTCTTGCTCCTTTCAATGCACCAGGACGAAAGCTTCACCAGGACTGTCACTCAGCCTGATGCTTCTGCAAGACATGAAGGCTGTGCAGACACCAGGAGATAGAAACTTGCAATGTTGAGAGGAAGCAGCTACAATGAATATCACAAGCCGTGCTTGTTCTCAGCTCTGGCCTTGGGGAGATGCTAAAAATCACAAGGATTTCCATTCTTCTCCAACCTGGAGGGAAAAAACCCAAAAACATTTGTCTTGAACCATTGCTGCTTCCAGAGAAAGTAAAATCTTCTGAGGATGTGGTTGAAGAAGCAGCAAGGTGAAGATTCGTACCTAAGCTCATGTCCTCCCCCGGCTATCCTGTTACTACCTCCCTCATCCAGCTTTCCTGTCCTACTTCTCACTGTAATCTAAAGCTTCTCTCCATCAGCCCAACAAAGCAGAATTAGAATCCTAACCACCCAGGCTCATCAGCCAGGTCTCTTCTTCACACGATACGAGAGATGGTGACTCCACAGGTGCTGCAGCCACACCCTGCATAAGTCCCACTTCCTTCTGGACATGCAGATTTGCTATTTCTAAACCTGGTGATGCCAAACACCACCAGAAGACCAGGTCTGGCCTGTGGCAGAAACCTGGCAGAGATAGCATGGCTGGGACACATCTGGGGTTACTCAGATCACTGTGTGATCCCGTTCATACCCAAAGCTTTATGTTCTTGCTGCTGCCTTGGAACTGTCCCATAGGTGAGCCTGCCACACCCTGGTACCTCTTTTGATCAGAAAAAAAGTTTCCTGCATTAGGATGGAAAACTCAATTTCTTAGGCTATTTGTGGAGCCTTTTAGAAATTCCAAGGTTTACCCTTGCTGCTTCAAGCAGAGGGCTGACAGGGTTGTAGAAGCATGGAAACTTAGGACAGCTTGGCAGCTAAGAGATGACGAATATTATCTTGCTGTTTTCCCAAGTCACTCACTAAAT
The DNA here is from genome assembly GCA_013398955.1 of Callaeas wilsoni. NCBI lineage: Eukaryota > Metazoa > Chordata > Aves > Passeriformes > Callaeidae > Callaeas > Callaeas wilsoni. The sequence continues at coordinate 64,300 of VWPU01009774.1, read as the reverse complement.
GTCTGCAGACAGCATCCCTTAGGCTCTCGTGTCCTGCCCAACTTCATGGAATCACACACTGATTTGCGTGGGAAGGGACTCTGAAGATCCAACTCCCCTGCCATGGGCAGCAACACCTTCCAGCTGGCCAGGTTGTTCTGGGTTGTGCCCAATCTATCTTCCCTGGCCTCCTGTGACCCAGCAGCTGATGGCCATGCTGGGCCTGCCCCAAGATGTGGTCACTCCACCAGGTGACCCAGCACACGGGACTTTGTGTACTCAGCCTGAGACGCAGTGAAAACAGGGCAGAGCAAATGTTTTCAAGATTGACATGTCCAGAGTAGAAATCCTGTCTCCCTCTCTGAGCAATGCTACCTGGTTTGTTTTGCGTCACCATTGGAATTCTCAGTCCAGGGGTGAAACTCAGCTGCATGGCTCTGAGGACAGCTTCAAGCAACAGCTGCCTCCTCCGACCTTTGTGAGTGTGGTTTCCTGTTATCCACAGGGCTTCAGCAGAAACAGAATTTGCAGACATCTTGCCTTTCTAGAGAACGCAAGTAGAGATGTTTGATCTGCTTCCTCTCTCTGCTTTGTTTCTCCACATGCTTTGTTGCTGCTGTCTGATTCAACTCTTGCCTGAGGAAGGCAGCCCCAAATCTCTCACTCCTTCCACATGGGAATGCATTCAGCTTTCCGTATTCGTTTGCTTTTTAGACGATTTGTTTCCCCACCAATTTAATCAATCACTTTCTGAACATGACATTTATGTTTTGGCCTCAAACATCTCACAGCAAAGAGTAAGCATTAGAACTATGCATAGTGGGGAAGAAAAAGAACGCGCTTTTGCCGATTTGCAGGTGGTACTGGACTGTTTCGTTTGGTGCCACCTAGTTGAGAAACAGTGGATGGCAACCATGTATTCAGAGTCTTCATCCTTTCCCAGGAGATGCAGTACTTTGCTGTAAGAAAAGAGTTTAAAATACTATGTAGTACTCATCTCTGAGCATCTTTCCTGCCCCTTGCACATTTTTGAGTTCCACTATCTCCTGTCTGGAAAACATCAGAACTGCACTGGTGTTCAATGAGCAAACCAAGCAGAAGGATCTTAACTCCAGCCTCCAAAAACAAATTTCTGGATGGGTTCAACCTACAGACCTACTGCGAGACAGGAAGAATAAAGGCATGGTCGTATTGCCTACGTGGTTTCTACATTTCCCAGTCACTGAGTTCTTTCAAGATAGCTGAAAACTGGAACAAGGGTCAAACTCTCCTTGTGGATTTTCAAGACACACAGATTTACAGAAAAACAGTGCTTTAAGAATACAGAGTTTATTTCTGCGGAGCTCAGGAAAGAACACACACTTAATTGCAGCAAATGCTGTTTTCTTCATTTTAACAATACCAACTGATAAGTGTGGTGAGCTCACTTTGAGGAAGCCCTGGGCTGGGGTTCTGATGCACCAGTGACTGAAAACCAGCCGCACTCCTTTCCCAGTGAAAGCTACTCTTGCTTTAAAGGCTGAAAATATGAGGTGATCCTCCCTTGGGAGGACAGCAGTGAATTGAAGTGCCATCAGATTTCCTTTCCCTTTTATAAAAAAACAAGCAGTGTGACACTGTGAAGTATGGACATGAGTGTGTACCAAGGAGCAGGAAATCTTACCAACTGGGCATCTTCTAATGCTCTTTCAGTTTTGGCATCAAGCTCAGTAGGTTCATGGCTGAACCATCCAGTCCTTAGTGCACCACAGAGATCTCCTTTCCTTTATCAGAGCAATCCTATGCATGTGCTGAGTTTTACAGTGTTGCTGCCTGCCCACAGTAAACAGAGAAACTGAACACGGCCCCTGTGGGCTCACTCTCAACTTCGTATTTCAGTAAAGTCTTTTACAGCATTCTACTGGCAGGACTGTGTAAACAGTTTAACCCCCTGCAGAACATAATCAGGCTTTCCCTTGTATTTTTTATGGAATTAATAAACTGATTTGAGCTTTGCCTGGGCTTTCATTTCTCAGCTTTTTTTTTTTATTAATATCTGTAGGAGCTGGAAGCACCTGTCTCCTGGCAGCTAGAGGACTGTCATGGTTAGAAGAAACTGGCAATGCAGGGTGGTATGTGGGAAACACACTGTTCACCTCTCAGGTCATTTTGCTGGAGATCTGCAAGTTTAGGAAGTAGAAAAGATTTTAGTTATGAGAGTTAAAGAGCTATAAATGTTACAGCCAAAAAAGAAGGAGAAAAAACTTCCTACTCCCAAACAATTTTTTGCTTTACTTTTTAAAAATTTTGTAAGTAGGGTTTTCCTGGTAAAAATTTATTTGGGAGAATTTTGGACACATCAGGATCATTCACAGTAAAAACCATAAAATCTGCCAGATCATCTACAGGAAACTGTAAGGTGCATATCAGCCACCAGGAAAAGCCAGATAGCTGGAAAGGGAAAGATACTACTCCAGTATGTGATGAATTCGTGACAGAAGTCAGACAGGAACTCCATATTTTGATTCAAAAGATAAATGCCAGGTTAGTTATTTCTTTTGCTGTTCCAACCATCTACTGCAACTGTTATCAGCCATAGCAGCTACAGGCTTATGAAAGACTTACCGTGCCTCAAAGAGATTATTGATAAAGATAACACACCTCAAAATAATGTTTTCCATTGACTCTCATCCAGCTCGAACATTTGCTGCCAAGTCAGCTGAGGAAAGAGCAGTTGCACAGCTGCTCTGATTTCCTGCCAGCACCTCGGTGTCCTCAGCTGGGTGCTTGCTTTAGTGTCACTTCAAGGAGACAGCCAGATGCCTGCAAGGAGGCCCAGCCCAGAGGCTACCACTCAGCAGGGAAAGATTGGAGATAACAATCCTTGTCTGGGGTACAAAACTTACCTTTCCTTAAGTTATCAGCCCAAACCCTGAAGAGCTGTTCTACTGATGATACTGTCTAGGGTTTGGTAACTGCTGTCGCCCGGCCTGGCTGCAGCCCGTTCTGAGACTAACCTGAACACCTGGCACTAACCTTCCTCTCTCCTGGCACCAAGCTGTTTTCTGGAAGAGCTGTAGCTCTGTTGACACCTGGATGAGTTCTCCATAGAGTCCAGCCTACCTATCCTTTATTCCAGCACTGCCTAACTCAGCTCTGGCCTATCACAAATGGAAAGCTAAATGCAGCTGAGCTTCATCCTGTTGTAGCTGTGGATGATACCTTGTGCTTCCTGTAGACTTCTCCCGCACCTTCACTGGAGGACAGGCTTACCCTACACACTGCCCCTTCTAGATCAGCCTTGCTGCTCTCTAGACCTGCTCCACCCAAGCCTCAGCTCATGCCCTGAACATTGTGTTTCCTGGCTTAGGCCCACTGCAGCAAAGCCACCCTTCAGGGATGTCATTAACTCAGCTGCAGTCTGTCCTGTGCTTTGCAGCCAGCAATATCCAAACAGGAGCTGTTCTCCCATTTCTGCACAGCACAGCCAAGCTCACCGGTGTTCTCCTGCCAGCAAGTTTAAAGGGACCGGTCTCCATCTAAGTCCAGGCATTTATGGAATAGCAGACCATGCTGTGAAACAGTTAAGTGCTGATTTATTCCCAGAGAGAGCAATATGCTCAAATGCATCCCTCCAAAAATGGAGGAAGAACAAATACCTTGTTGGTATCCATGAAAATTACAAACAATAACATATGACACAGAATACAAGAGAAAATGTACATTCAAAAGAGCACTGCTGACTTGAACCCAACATGAGACTTGGGGCAGCACGACTTAAGAAACCAGATCTGTGGAAGTCCCTAGGCCCAAGGTGACAACTCAAATTTGCAAGTCCTTGTCCAGTGCTCTGGACTGGGCAGTAAGCACTCTGTAGCCTGAGATGTTAGAACAGCCTTAAATAAGAAAAAAAGAGAATGATTTTATGCCTCTCTTTCAATAATACTGATGGGCAGGTTTGAAGCAGCATCAGGGAAGTCACCAATGATTCTTCATGAGGGGAAGAAAACGCCAGGATTTATCCAACCTGCAACTGCACGTTAACTTTGGGTGTTGCAACCTGGCATTTTTAAACACACTTTTGTTTTTTCAGACTAAGAATATCCCTTTAAGTAATGCTTAGAGAGTTATCCTGAATTCAAACCTGTCTTGAAAGAGTTGAATTTACTTAGATGACAGTAGTCTTTCAAAAAGGTTGCATGTAATTTTCCACTGTCAATTAGTGGATTATTAACTGAGGACCATTATGAGATGGGGAACAGGAAGAGAAGAGCACCTCAGTAATAAATGATTGAGCAGCTAAAAAGCAGTAAATGCTTCCAGCCTTATTAAAGATATTCAGGCTGAAAAACTGGGAAGTTAGCTCAGCACAGTTCGTGCCAAACCCACAAAGGTGCCTTATTTCACAGCTGGTCAGACCAGTTTTTAAAATGCAAATTTAAGTCATGCTTTTCACCAAACTTCTGGAGGGGTCACACCTTCACTACTACACAATCACATTTCACTGGGACAATGTGAGGACTACCCCTTGGAAACTGCAAGGGAATTTTTAATTTCACTTAAATCAGAGTCTCTCTCAGAACAGGTCATGGATTTTTACTTTTTTTTTATGAAATAAAACTGGAACTTTGTCAAAGATCAGCAGTATGTAGGTCTCATCTAAAAATGTGCTTGCAGGTGCAGCAGCCTTGTTTCATGATAGCTTTTGGAGCAAAACCAAAAAAAAGAGCAATTTTTCTAGAACTCGGTTTCTTCTTTCTTCCCCATAAATACTTAGGTTTTGCTTGGACTTAAGGGAACTGGAAGAGATTTGGAAAAACATAGAAAACATTTTCAGGGGAACACAGTTCACATTTTCATGTGAGCAGAACGTATCATTAAGAGAAATGGCTGAACAGTCTCTACCACATCACAGGCCTTCATAAAATGACTGCACCTCCACTCTCCCACCAAGCACTGGAGCACAAACAGACCCAAATACTCACACCCAGTGTTTCCAGCAGAACACAATTTCAGGAATAAGTTATAAATAAATAAATGTAACATGAGTATTAATTCATCAAATACTATTTAAGCCACTACTCAGCTGACAGACAGACACTTGTCTCTAAATTTTTCCTCATCTCTGAAAGCTAAAGACCAAGGTCATGAAGTAGAAGTAGAAAAAGGTTCATAAATGCACTCTAAACTGCCTGGAATTGGCAGAAGTGGCATGTGAGTACAGACCCGAGAGAATCAATGCCCAGCTCCTCGGGAAGACACTGGCCCTTGAGGAGGGAGCAGCCCCCAGGCACTGTCACTCTGGGTACACAGAGGGGTCCCATACAAACCCCATTTTTCTCTGCTAGGTTACATAATAGCTATTGCAGAGTCCTCAGCGCTGCTCTCCTGCTCCAGGCCCACCCGGCGGATGGACTCGCTGTATTTCTGCCGCCCCAGCTCAATGATGGCTTCAACCTCATCAGCGATATCCTGGCGGCCACTCTCTTTCATGGCTGTAATCAGCTTGCTCACACAGTCAGGATTCTCTGAGTTTTGCTGAGCCCATGAGAAAAGCATGTCCAGGATCTGCTTATTGAGGTCCTCTCTGAAGAAAGGGGGAAGGACAGAAGTGACCAACACACTCTCCTGAGTAGCAAACCAAAGAGACCTTACCTAAGTCCCAGCCCATGACTAGAGCCTTAGAGAAGCCATCCAAACACACAAAGCACTCAGTTGGCCTGCCTCTTCCCCACCCAGCATACAGGAGTTGCAGCTCCTGCATGAATGTTTCTCCATAAAATATTTTCCTAATGGAAATATCAAATTAAGGCATTCTACTTTTGAATATAATTTCCTCACAGAAACAGTAGTTTGATCACAACAAGTCTAATTCTCTCCTACTGCTTTGGCTTTTTGGTCAGGCTGCATGTCCCATGATGTACCACAAGCTCTTTTTGAATAATGATGATATTCACAATTAAAGCCATAGATCATTTCTCTTTGTAAGAGATGGAGTCTGGCCAGGAATCTGATCACAGAACAAAACAGGAATGCAGCTCAGTTGAACTACAAAGCTCATCAGGTTTGTTATTTTCCAGTTTTGTTTTTCAAACAAAAAAAGCTTTGTTTTATAATGGCAAGAGAAAATAATCAGTTTCCCACTATAAAAGGTATTATTTTCAGAAGAACCATTAGTCAACCCATCTTTAACCCAGTGAAACAATTACAGTGGAAGAACTTTCAACCAGCCAAGCACTGATTTATAGTATTACACGGCAGATAGATGGACAGATAAGTATAATGCATCACTGTTGATTACTGTGTCCCATCTCACCTGTTATTGTATCCTATGCGCTCAATCTGCTGGTAGGTCAGGCCCAGGTTGAGGCCGATGCTCTGCCAGTCAGCTCCCACGCGCCTGGCGATGCTCAGCAGGTTTGCCTGCGTCAGGTACCCTGTCTCAGCATTGCCCAGGTTCAAGGGAGGGAAGGAGAAGCCATATAGGGGACCAGGGTTCTCATCCCAGCGGGGTTTCAGTTGCTGTGTCACAAAGAAGAGAGAGAAAGAACATTCTTTCCTCTACCATCTGTTTTCCTAGAGGACAGTGTCTGGCCACTCAGTCTCCACAGCGAAATCTCCTTCCTTCTGCTGGGGAGAAAGGAAGTTCTTGGGGCTGAAGGGTCAAGCTGTAAGCAGCAAGGACTCACACTGGCAGTGACCAGCAATGCTCACTGCCTCAGGAAAGTATCAAATCATAGTGCTCACAGTCGTGGCTCACACCGGAAATTTGCTTTCCTGCATTTACAGAGCAGTTTAAAACAAGCCACGTCCCTGAAGCATATTTGCCTCAGCAGTAAGAGAGCACTTAGTCTAGGTTTGTAGTTGAGGTTGCATGTGTCAGAAAGGGATGTGAGATCATGGCACGTGATCGGAAGGGAACCATTCAGCCTACTAAGGTATTCACTGTTTTAGGCTTCTCAAATGTCACTTAAATTCTATAAGCAAAAGTTGGATTTCTCACTGTAACATACAGCCTAGCCTTTAAAGCTCACACCAGAATACCCACACTCAATGTCTATGTTTAAATCCAGCATAACTACCTCATCCTATTCCTTTCTATTTTCCTGCTGCATGAGCTGTATGACTAAGAAATTTATAAACAAAACAGACACTTCCCTTAATTACAGTGAGCTTCTTTGTGTACTACATCCTTATTCATTCAAAGGATCCACCCTCTCTGACTCTCTGACCACCCATGCAACAAGCCTGTGCTTGACAGGCAAGATGAGCAGGAGAGATGGAGACCACTCCCAGCTCTTCATGTTCTCATTTCAGAAGAGCTCGCTCACAGGGAGTGGAAAATCTCCACCACGACACAGCTGGGCAGCTATTTCTTGTGGTCATTCATTGCATGCATTCTCATGGAGGAAAACAAAATTAGCTGAGCAGGAATGCCATGCTCCTACCCCATCTAGATTAATTTTTCTGTAGGAGACAACTCACAGGCAGTTTGATGGGCAAAGTAGCGAGCCAGAGGGAGTCTGGACCTTTCCTCCTCCTGCTGGCATCTTCAGGGATGCTATCTGGAACTGCCCCTCGGTAGAAAGAGACCTTTACAAAGAGAAAGCATGCAGTGAGGCTCTGATTCAAGCACAGTGGCTCAGCCTATTGGCACCATGTCTCTTCCATCTGGGAAAGAATGAATTCAGCATTCCCATCTATCTTCAGCCCACAGGTATGGCCTCTCAATTACATGTAACTGGGAGGAGCACTGAGGTTCTGCCATAAAGGCTGGACTTTCTGCCACCACCCCAAAAATTAATGGCAGAAATGTAAGTCAGACAGTTAAGTGATGAGTGATCCTTCAAGATTCCACTTCTTGATTATTCAGAGTTTAGTCAGTGAAATACGAAGCCAGAGAAAGAGGGTAGGAAAAGAGTCATGCCCAGCACTCAGAGATTATTATGAGTATTGTAAAAGCAATGATGAAGGAAGAAACAAGAAGTCAGTGTAACTGGTTGTTCACCTGGCCTTTCACAGCTTGGCCTTTTCTGTCCACTGGGGAGGTCACATAGATTTCCTTCATGTTCTTCAAGTGGGAGTAAAAAATAAATGAGAGACGTCCATCCACGCAGTCAGGGCGATCTGTGCAGGGAAGCAGGAAGCATTCAACTTGTGGAGAAAAGTGTGCAGCTTTTCAAGTCTGTCCAACAGCCCATCATCCACTAGCAGTCTCCATGCTACCAACTACTCCTTCTGTTCATGGCTGAAAGAATTGCAACCCTCCCTTCCCAACTGAGTGACACGGGAAAGCAGAAAACACTGACTGTGAAGAAAGCAGGTCCCATAGCTGAAGAAAGAGAATGACCACAAGGCAGAGATCAAGTTCAAGAATGGAAGGCAAGGCAGGATGACACATGGAGTCAAGTCCATCCTCAGCACTTCCTTTCCAGCTCAGTTTGTTCTATCCCTTGGAGGGCAGAATCAACTGCAATAGCACTCTGTAACGCACAAAAATAGGTCACATATCTTTTCACCATTTCTGCAGGCGTGCAGAATAGAGCTAAAGGGAAAAAAATATAATCAGGTACAAAATTCATGTAGGTATGTATCTGAAAATTAAGTTAGAGTCCAGCCTAAACCAGGACAGAGGGACAGACTCTGGCCTCATGAACTCCATTGAAAGACCAGTGCACTTTAAATTGCATTTAATTTATACCAATGAAACTGAGCTGTGTGTTCAGGTTTTGCAGAAGATGGCTCATTTCACAGCTGTCCAGACACACTGGGACATAAAAAATAATCTTGAGTTTTTGTCCTGTTCCCTCTTTACTTCTGTTCTAATAGGGGGAATTCTTTGCTCTGAATTATTTCAGAAATACCTTCTCAAAAAATAAAAAGCTTTGTATGTGTTCTCTCAAAAATGGGCAACACTAATTAGATCATCACTAGCATTTCAGTGTGGTATCTAAGATGCCAGGAAAAGGGCATAGCTGGCTGCAGAAGCAGATCGGTCATAAAATAACCCTGGCTATTGCCCTCTGCAGGTTTACAAGCGCATTGAGAAGAAATGAAAGTCTGCAAATAGCACTTTCATAAGGAAAAGTAGCCAGAAAAGCTGTGTGACCAGAGAATGTGGCAAGTTCAATGTCCAGGGGCTGGCTGCTGTGAGTAGTGGTCAAGCTGGAGATAGAGAGGAACACCATGGAGAAGTACAATCCACAGCAGAAACACGTCTAGGGTCAGAGGAGGACACGAGGTAGGTAGGAGCAGAACGAGCCCAGTACTGCCATACCCATATCAATGCTGATGCCTCGCTCAAAAGCCGCAAAAAATTGCTCTCCCTCAAACATCTCCACCATGTCAGATGGCTCAGGTCCTCGATAGCGGTCCTGCAGCTTCTTCAGCACTGGGTCAACCTGGCAAGGATGACAGTACAGGACCCTGTGTTTGGTCTGAAGCACATCTATCCCCCGACCCATGTTTCTATACCCATGATGTTCCTCTCGCCTTCAACAGGGGAAGACTATTTTACATGAAAAGGATGTAAACAAATGAACAAACACCCATTAAAAAAGCATTTTCAGCAATGTCTCTATTTTTTTAACAGGTCTTTTTAATTTCAAAGACAAGGAGGGATTTACTTGCTACCATATCCCACTCACTATTCAAATACATTTTCTCTGCAAAAAGACACATGCTACAACAGCACACAGCTGAGGACAGCAGAAACCTCATTTTGACTTTGTAGCATGTGATCACAGTGGCAGTGCAAGAGTCCGGTTAGATTCCTCTTTCTATTTCTAACAGTAAACCTCTCTCAACCCATGACCATTCCCAGCAGGAATACAGATACACACAAACAACAGTCTCGCTCTGAGTGTCACTGCTGCCTCATCTGGAGACAGTTTTAGCCCAGAACCCAATATAAAAAATCCTTGCAGATGTTTGTGTCCACAGGTCACTTCAACACAGGAGCAGAGGATTACGCAGAACTGGATATGCAGCCCAGTAGTGGCAGTCTGATAAAATAACCCTCACCTCACCAAGCTGCACTGCCTGCCAAGTGACACGTTCTCCACAGCTGCACACTTATACTCACACTAATCTGAAGCAACACTGCTGAGGGCTGATACCCCTAGGAAGAGGCAGCAGAAGAGAATGCATGAGCACTTCCCATCTCCTTCTTGACAAAATCAGCCAGATTAGCTCACACTCAAAGCATAAACTAACCTGATGATGCACTGAAGCAGATTAAGGAGTGCTCATATGTTCTTTTCCAGTGCTTGAACTGTGAACAGCAAGGAACATCAGGAAAAGTACCATTTCTAACTAGTCCAGCTGAAAACAAAGCAGTGCTGCTGCCTACACCACTAGCCCATGTCAGACAAGCGATGTGTAAACTTTGACTTAAATTTAAGGCAACATGTTTTGCCTCATGTTTGCTGGATGATAACAGCACATACATGGCCAGTAACTGTGGCTCAGCAGATTTTAGCAGCCCTCAGAGTTTGCAGGGGAGGAAATCAATGCATGGCATGTACCACTGCATAGAATGAGTTTTTTCTTCCCCCAGCTCCCTGTGAGTCAGTATCACACCACCAACGGTGTGGTGACAGCATACCCCAGCCATGCCTCTCGGGCAGTGAACAGGACCGTTCACTGCACTGCTGCCTTTACATCCTACAAAGGGAAGCCTGGGAAGCTCAGGAGCAAGGCAGCACAACCCAGATCAGACCTTGTGCTTGGGGACACACTGTAGCAGGACTTGCTCGGGATCCTTCTTCCTCTGCAGTGCAATGAAGTTCACCTGGTACAGACGCAGCCGCTCATAGACCTTCTTGGCAATGCCTCCAATGTAGGTCTTGGTGGTGTACCACAGCCAGTACCTGGAGACAAGGAATTAAAAAAAAGGAGGGACTCTGCCCAGAGAAAGGTGCTAGTGTCACACCCACACGACTGGAAAGAATGACAGGTAGAGACAAAGTGCTAAGCTGGGCCTGACTTGCAAAAGGAAGAGGGAACATACAGAGTTAATGTCATGGCCTCTGGTCAGAGTGTTGGAAAAGCAAGGCAGAGGAACATCCCATCTTTTCCTCAGGACTCACCCTGCACTTACCAGGAGAAGTGAGTGACTTCAAACACTGCATAAAGATGGGTGAATTCCAGCACCACCTCACTGGTAATGTCATTCCAGGTTTGGCCCTCCAGGTCACCATGGAGAATATGCAGCCTTGACCGATCCAAATTTAGCCCTAAAGACACCAATGATCAAGAGATGCTCTATGCAGCAGAAGCCTTTATTCATGACTTTACAAACCTAGCCACAGGTTTAGGTGATTTACTTTTTAAAGCCACCAAATAAGGGTTCATGGCCTTCTCTTCAGCATCCAGGACTGAACTTTGGTCAAAGAAGAGCGGCAATAAAAGGACCAGGCTATCCCATTGCTTTTGGGATACTCTGGCAAAATATGCACAGTTAAAATGATAGTGTGCTTATTCCCACCAACAGATTCATTAGACAATTCTCATCACTAAAATCTAGGGTTATTCATTAAGTTCTATCTCTTTCTAATGTACATCTCACAGACTTTTCAATCTTGATGTACTTCAGACATATAAATACCAAGTAGTGTTATAATGAAGGGTGTGTATTTCTTCACCAGAAAACCAGGAGAGGTCAAAGAAAATAGGAGTTAAGAGACTCAGGGTACCCAGCAAACAGAGGAATCCCTGGCATGACTGAGGCTGTTTTTAGCAGTTTTCAGAATGGGATATGGCTTAGCATATGACCATACATTTTTAACTGCAGTGGCTCAGCACCTGATTCATAGGCAAGGAAAAGAGAAGGCAGACCCTTGGAGGCAGCATGTTCATTTCGTGCTTCAAGCTATTCCCAATCACGAATCAAAGCCCTTTTACAAAGTATCTCCTCAGTGGGAAGGAGTGCCTCTCCAATCCACCATACTAAAACTAGCAGTTTAAATACACATGTGGTTTGGCAGAGAAATCCATTTGCCAAGACCATTCTCCCAGCTTGTCTGGTCTGTGAACCCCAGCTCTGATCTGATGGACCTGAACTACCTTCAGCTCCCACCACTCTGCACCACCACACAGTCAGCAGACACACCTTGTTGTTCCTGCAGGAAAAGCAGCAAGCTTTATTAACAACAGGAGAGGCAAACAAAATTATCTCTTGCCATTTGTGGTTTTCCAAATATGGCGTTTCTCTTTGTCAATTTTGGGAATAAGCTGACCTGTGACCCCGGGCGGAAGAGGCAGCTGAATTCTCACTGGCTTGAGAAAATCCACCATGGAGTCCTGGGAGAGGTAGAGCAGGGGACTGGCTCTGCACCCTGAATTGGCTGTGATTTCCTGTATCTCTTCTGCAGAGACTGGCAGCACCTGGATGTGGCAAGACAGCACAGTGAGCAGAGCAGTCAGGCACCAAATTCCCATACTGCTCACTCAGTTCCTCCAGCACCCAGCAGGCAAATGCTGCTCTTGCTGCAGGGCCCGTTCAGGGCCCGTGAACTGTGGCTGAAGTCTGGCAACCTGTAGGGCTGGTATGGACTTAAAGGTATTACAAGAGCATCTAGAGCTATCTAGCGGCTCTGCGGAACAATTAATTTTAGTGGGGTGATTTTAGAATTAGATCCACATTAGATTCCCCTGCCACCCCCAATTCTCACTGAGCCGTTTTGCTAGGCTCAGTTTTGCAAGAGAAAAAGAGGCAAAATCTTCTTGTGCTCCCTTCATAGCAGCTACCTGCTGATCTGCTGGAGATTCCTTTCCCACACGGGGCGGCATGGAGCAGGCAGGGAAGTTAAGAGAGAAGGTGATCTGAGATGGGTCAGCCCATGAAGCAACCATGTCTAGACATGAATTACCCTAGGGCAGACATCTCTGTTCAGTTCTGTACTGGGCATGAGACAACGGCTGCACCAGAGCTCACCAAAGCTTGTTTTTTAAAGCATGCATACCTGCAGCTTGACACTACGAGGCTCTTTGGTGACTCCAGGAGGAAAGATCACTTTGATGTTTGGATCCACACTGGAAAAGAGCAATGTCCCCTCTGCTGGCACTTTGCATTCATTTTGCACAAGTCGAGACACAACAAGGAACCAAGAGAAGTGAAGGACACAACAGTGGGCCACACACTTCTGTAACAGAAGACAAAGAAGAAAACATATAGGCATATAACTTAATAAAATAAAGGCAGGAAAATGAGTACCAGCCAAGCAGAAGAAAGTACTAGATCAGGGACGAAGCATGGCAGGCTGCAACTCATCAACTTCAGGATACACACCACCAGAGAGAGGAAACCTGGAGCTGAAATCCACTACATTTTATAGCAGCAGGTCGAAACACAGCTCATGAGATGTTTCAAATGGGTTCACGCTTGGCTGGGCAAAACCAAAGAGGGAAACAGGAACGAAGTGTGTCACTGGTAATTTCAATCTGCTCACCTTTGATTTTCTCTTCCGCTTCACTCTTGTTTTCAGATCACTCCAGCTCTGCCCACTGAAGGTCCGAACTACCACCTCATGTTGGTGAGGGGTTTGAGGTGAGATATATGGCATCCAGATCTGCACCTCCTGGCAAAAAAGCATTCCTGTGAGACACCAATTGAAGGACAAAACCAAGCCCAGCTCTGCTCTGCGGCTTCCTATGCAGACAAGAAGAGGGAGGGTAGAGCATGGCCTGTATGCAGGGAATCAAAGAACCTGCTCTCCACTGCAGCCTCTGGGGAGGTGACAGGAAATGTCAGGTCTGCTATGGACTGTCATGGCAGGAAAAGTTCAGCAGCTTCTGAGCAGAAAGGGCAAAGCAACTTTTGCAGTGAGCTCCTATCAGCCGTGATGGGGCTGGTAGGTGAGGCAACTACTCCACAGCTTGAATGCAAACCACACAATGAGACTTTTAGAGAAGGATGCAAACCATTCTCATCGCAGGCCAAGGTCAGGTGCTGGACTTACCCTCTGGTAGAGCAGGGGGGTTGTGGGTGAGAAAAGTTACAGCTCAGCTCAATCAGGAGCAGTGGGGAAGGCAAAGATGCCAGGGCAGCACAGCATCAGAGAAGCTGGCTGTGTCCCTTCTGATTCTCTGCAGCAGGGCTTCTTTGAGTGGCAGCCCTGCAGCTACTTAAAAGCAGCGAGGATGGGGGTAATTGTCTCACAGGTCCCAAAAGGCACTCTCAGAAGACTCTACTGAGCTACAGCAAAGGCAGATTCATCAGGAGGTGACCTGGGTGTATTCTCACCTGCTGGAATTGGACCCCATGAGGCTGCAGCTCCAGGACTCTACTCAGCAGGACATCATGGTGTCTCAGCTTTACCCACTGAGGATCCGGCGTGAGGGATCGGAAGCAGATCTGCAGAGGATCAGACGCAGCCCCCGGAGGAAAGTAGAAATGGATGCCACAGGCCAGGACCACTCTGCAGCCTTCAGAGGTGACAGTAAAGCTTCCAGAAGAAATGCATGAATGTATGACACTATGCAACGACTTCAGCCCTCCAAAAATCAACAGAGGAATCTCATACTTGTGTTTGACTGGCCTACTGAGGCTATAGGCTCCTATACATTCCTGCAATATCCACCATGCACCAATCTTGTCTGAGACCTTGTTACACTGCAGTAATATAAGTTCTTAATAACAGAGGCTTACCTGCCGTCTCCTGATGCAAGGAAGAGTCTTTGTAGCCTTTTGGTACTGGATTTATCTGTGGCAATAAGAAGATTTGGGTAGGAGAAGGAGAAAGACGTTACTTAAACCAAAGTAGACAAGAAAGGCTGAACAGTTTTGGTTTAATCCTAATCTGACAGAACTTGCTAATGGAATCCTGGTCACACTGCAGCACGCTCCAGAACACACCGCAGCAAGAGGATGGCATGAGGCATCGAGGTCCCAAGATGTACTGAAAATGCTGGCTCCCCCTTAGGGAAATCCAGAAGCAGAGGGAATTAGAAAATATTACAGTTTACCCGTGCTGCTCTCAAGGCCATGTTTGATTGCCTGGGGCCACCCCGGGAATCAGTGCTTCCTCTTGTGAACACGAGCACCATTGGGAAACCCTGCTCAGATTCCTGCTCATTCAACACCTTCCTCTTGGACAAAGAGCTGCTTCTCTGCAACCTGGGAACCTCAGGAAAGCAGGAGGCAACTGCAAAAAATGACCCCTTGCTCCTCTTTGAGGTTCTAGCCACCACAGCCTTAGGGCCATGCAGCAAGTCCAGGAACTGGTGCTCACCTCTGCTAAAAAGGCTGGACCCCTTTAGGGACCTCTCCTGATCTGTTTCCTGTGAGTCCCATTTTCACTTTCACTGTAAAACCCTACCGAGAAAGCCCAATTCCAGGGACCACTGAGCCCTTCAGACTGGGATAGCCCTCATAAAAACATAACTAGTACTGTCTGTATCCTTACAACTTAATAATTATTCCAGACAAAAAAATGCTGATCTGATTTCCCCCTGCTCGTCTTCTCTAAACCAAATCCATCTACACCATGCTGGGCTGAGTGAGGGAACAGCTGGGCAGAACACACAGCAGCAGAAGCCTTGTAATTACCAGCCTGCGGGGATGGTTCAGTTTCTCCTAAGGGATTGCCTCGGACGCGCACAAATGGCAAGGTCTGGATCTCAGCGGGGATGGCACGGAGGCAGTTGTTCTGCAGATCAAGTCTGGACAAGTTGGGCAGGCTGGCAAGTGAGGCAGGGACTGTCACCAGGAGATTGCTGTGGAGATGCAGCCGACGCAGAGACTTCAAACTGGCTGCAGGTTGGAACAAGAAGTGACCCCCCATCCGTGCTGTTAATTGCATTGCACATCAGCTCTAACCCTCCCTCTCTCCTCAGCCCATGTAAACACACACATAATGAGGGAAAAGCACAAAAGCCTAACATCTCTTTAGCTCACAAAATAAAGGAGCGCAAGGAATTAGCTGAGAGGCAACGCAGCCTCCTCTGTCCTCTGCTTTTCAGCTACATGTACGACACTTTTGTAACAGCATCAAAAACAACCTCTGTCACAAAGTAATACAGGACCCAGGAAGCTGGGCAGCAGAAGTTGGAGCCTGGTTCTGTGGACTGGTTCTGTGGACAGTGGGATTTCCAGACCAGATCTGCATCCCATCAAACCTCAGCTCTTCTGTTACCAGTCCCAGGTGCTACCCAAAACCAGCCAGGCCAGATCCTCAGTCATTGTAAATTGTATTGAAATCTCAGCAGTGTCGCTGATTCACAGAAACAGAAAGTGTGGTCCAGAGAGCTGTTAATGCTCAAAGGCACTGACTGAACCAAACATGATCCTTCTGGATACCCCTTCCATTTGGCTCCAATATAACATGGTTTATGCTACAACTCTGGGGATAGAGACCAAGGGTCTCAGAGGTCTCAGGCTGTACCAAAAGCTTGGCAAGCCCATGTCCTTCTCTTCCCCAATAAAATACATACCTAGGGAGTCTGGGATGCTCGATAAGCGATTCCCAGAGAGATCTAGCTCTGTGCAGTTGTACAGATTCCCAACTTCTTCAGGGAGCAATTCCAAGACATTTTCTGAGAGATCCAGATCCTGCAGCATTGACAGCTCCCCAATGCTCTGAGGTAAGTCTTTCAGCTGATTTTTCATCGCAGAGAAGAAAGTCAGTTTGCTCAGGCAGCCAAAGTCCTCAGGAAGTGTCACCAGGCTGTTGTGGCTCACCAGGAGCACACGGAGGCTGGAGAGGTGGAGAATGCAGCTCGGCAGGGTAGAGAGTCTATTGAAGCTGAGATCCAGGTGGGTGAGACACATGAGGTTCCCAAAGTCTGGTGGCAAGCTTGTCAGGGAGCCATGCTGATAGGTACCAAACTCATCCCTAGCATGGCCACCTGGGTGGAGGGAAGCGGAGGAAGAGGTCAGTATGCTACCGGGAGAGCTCACCGGCCTCATGTGAGACTCCTTAGCACAGAGGTCCCCAAGACGGGGAGTTACTGATCACAATGAGCAGCACTAATCACAAAGTACTCAGAGAATTGACTTTTCTGCTCCATGCCTCAGTTTCCTGATCAGTGAAAGGGGTGGAACAGTGAAGAGCTGTTATGAAATCAGGAGATGCCACGGTGAACCAGTACAGCTCTGCCAAACATATCTGGAGTCAAAGCTCAGAATGAGCCAGGCCACCCCACAGAGTTACCATCCTTCAGCAAGGTGGCCCATATACCTCCAAGCCTCCCACTCCTTCCCCACTTCTTCCTCACTAAGAGTGGCCGACACACAACACTTTATGGATCAAGGAAATAGTCCTTGCCTTCAAGGCTTTAGCCATGCTGTTGAGAAGCAAACAGCCCTGAGGACTGAGATCTGCCCTTGCAAGACTGGAGGGCACACGTGAGGGAAGCAGAGAAAATGTGGGGGGAAAAAGTAGGTAATTCAGTATTTTGTAGGGCAGACAGCACAGAGAGGGAAGACCGAAAGTTCTGTACCCCAGCTTGTGACACTCAAATTAGAGAAGGGCTGCACCCCTGGAAAAGAGCTTGAGCAAACAAAAGGAAACTTCCAAATGTTTCCACTTGTTCACTGTTTCATACTCCCTCTCCACTGTTTTCTATTTATATCCCTACACAGCAGAGGGCACCAAACATTTTTTTATGCTGCATAATGGTACAAAATGGGAACAACCAAACTAACAGGCACCTTGCACTTTGTACCTAAGATCTTAGTGAACTACTTTATTGCACTTCGGGATGCGCAGGGTGTGTGTACATCTCACAAAACAAGAGTCATAAAAGGTACTGCTGTTATTGCCACCTTACTAAAGGGGGAAAAGACAAATCAAATTATTCACATGAGAAATTTGTGACCGATAGAGAAACAAACCTCAGACTATTCTATTTTCAGCTAGAACTCTGAATTCTGCCACCAAAATCCCCCTTTTTTCTCATTTATTTTTAAAATTCTACCTCTTAAAGAACAAATTATTCAATCTGATACAGAAATCACACAAATTGTATCGAGATTCTCCCACAATAAATAGATGAGACAGTCAAAGAATGATCTAATATTTACAGCTCTAACAGTTATTACACTTTGCAAATTACATGCGCACCCTGTGTCCTACTTTAGATAAAATGTTGAACAACCTCTTCTGGTCTGTCTTGAACTCTGTTAAACCTACAGTCACTGACAGTAAGCAAGGATTAAGCACGGATTTATTCAGATGGAAACACAGCAAAGACAGCTTACTATACTCCCAAAAATGAAAGAGAGGCTGAACATTTACCAAAAGATTCAACACCTTTAAATCTCTCTCTTCTTGCATAATGGCAAAAAATGCTCTTCCTCTAAAGAATGGCTATAGAAAATGCTGCAGCATCAACCCAACCAGACTCCAAAAAACCCAGTCCCCAGGCAGCTGTAGAAACAAAGGGAGAAAATAAGAGTATAAAAGTTGTATCTTGTTGAAATCTGCATTCAGCTCTGAGCAAGGATGAGCCAAAGCTGAGGTAAGGGGCACTGGAACAAAACACTTCCAAGGGCAGTTCGTCCTGCAGATGTGGAGAGAAGGATTAACAAAAAATCTGAGCCTAGAAAAGTTGGATGGTGAGGGGCCCAGGAATTTACCTTTAAGCACCAGGGATTTTAGGTGCTTCAGATCAGGAAGGCTGCCCAGTGTGCTGTCAAGGAGGCAATCGTTGCTGCTGAGCCGGAGGAACTCGACCTGGACCACCTCTTCCCGTTGCTCCTTGAACAGCTGGAGGAAACGGCGGCAGCCGTCAGGATAAACATCCAGGTTCAGTCTGTTGTCCGCAAGGCAGGAGCCAGCGAGGGCAGGAGCCCCCGAAGTCCCCTCCCCGTACTGGTCCCTGAGCCCCAGCAGCTCTGCCATCTTATGCATCTCATCCACCGGGTCCAGACATGCTCTGACTTGCCAGGCAGGCAGGCACTGGCAGCACCACAAGACAGCTGGGACAGGGAAAGATGGCTCTGAAAGAGAACACAAGCGCACAGTGAAGGCCTCCTGCCCCAGCCCAGAGTGGCTGGCAACAGTTTATAATCACAGAAAGATGGTAGGAAGATTACATGCATGTTACCGAAAGCTTGGAGGCAGAGAGCACAGAAATGCAGCATGACAGATGTCACAGAGGCTTCTCCTCCTAGGGAAGACCTCTGAATTTTTCCAGCCAACATCTCAGCAGTTATGCACCATCAGAATAAAGAGCAATATTAACTTTAAAAGATATAAATGTAAATGCCTATGCCTAATGCAGATTTCAAGGTGCCTTAGTGGGAAGCTTTACAAATGGAGAAGAAAACTGGGGCAAGGAGAGCTGAGCCAGAAGCAGAGCCCAGAGATGGCTCACAGACTGTGACAGGCCGTCATTGAACCCGGTTGTGAAACCAAATGTCAGTGGGATAAAAGCAAGTGGACAAAGGGCAGAGAAAACGTGTCAGGGCCAGTGACAAAGTTAGAAAAGGCATGTCCATGGTGCAGGAGCAACACCTCCTGAGCTTGGCAATTAAACTACCTCATGGTGTGAATATCAGGAGCTCTTTGTCAACCCTGCCATGGATCGAATTGGTGAACAGAAGTTTCTTTTGAGTGATGCAGAATTAGAACAAATTTGGCTCTAACGTCCAAGGTCAGCAGAAACAAGCTAATACCCCAGCAACACCCTGAGGAGCAGTGCATTTACTGTTAGCCTGTGGGACATGGCAGCACTGATGTTCCCAAGGCACAGTCCGAGGGAGTCACAGTCACCCCCTGAAAGAGCAGGAATGCCTCACCCTGAAAGAACAGAAATGTAAGGACAAGAAGAACAGAAAGCAGAGTCCAGACGCAGCTCACAAACTGTGCTGGTCCTGGTTTGTGAAACTGAGCACAATGGGATAAAAGTGAAACTATTGCTTTAGTATAGAGGTGAGCATTTCTTACAAAGATATTGTGTACAACATGTACACCCTTACAAACGTGTAAGAAAAAAGTGCATCCGCTACAGGTTTGTAAAGCTGTCAGTGGTGAAGGAACCAGAGGGCAGCTCCGGAGGCCACAGAAGCAGCCTCGGGGCCAACAGACACGGACAGACGTGTGGTGGCACAGACACTCCGAAACACAGAGACCCACACACGGACACAGAGACCTACACACGGACACACATAGCCCCGCACATGGACATACAGCCCCGTGCGCGGACACACACAGCCCCGCACATGGACACACACAGCCCTTCACATGGACACACACAGCCGAGCCCGGGCTGTCCGCACACGCTCTGCCCCTGGCCCCGTCGCCCCACGCCCACTGTCCAGGCCCCGGCAGCAGCTGCAGCCGCGCCCCGTGCCCGGCCGAGCACGGCCCCGCTCATCTCACCCCTCCGCACCGGCCCCGGGCACTCGGCAGCCGGGGCTGGGCAGGGCTCTGCCCGCCACTTCCTGAAAAGTTGTCGGGAGCTGCGCCGCGATCCGGGGCGGGACGGGACGGGACGGGGGAGGTGCCAGAGGCAGCGGGACATGGGGCGGGATGCTCTGGGGAGCTATATCCAGGCGTCCTGCTGCCACAGCAAGGACACGAAAGGAGATTTTCCTGCCACGGCACCGCAGCCGGTCCCGGTGCGGCTCCCCTGGGCTCCAAAGGAGCGAGAGGCACGGGCAGTTCCGGGTGTTGTGCTCATTCCATACAAATCCAGGGAGAGAAATGGAGCGGGGGCTGCGAGCCCAGGAGGGCACAGGGCTGGGGCTGGCCTGGAAGGAGGTTGTAGCCAGGTGGGGGTCAGCCTCTTCTCCCAGGCAACAAGTGACGGGACAAGAGGAGATGCTCTCCAGCTAATGTCCAGGTTCAGGCTGGACATCAGGACGAATTTCTTCACAGAAAGGGTGGTCAGGCATTAGAATGTGACACCCAGGGAAGTGGTGGAGTCACCGCCTCTGGAAGCGCTTAAGGAAAGACTGGACGCGGCACTTAGTGCCATGGACTGGTTGACAGGGTGGTGTTTAGTCATGGGTTGGACTTAATGACCTCAGAAGTCTTTCCCAACCTAATTGATTCTGTCACTCTGGATGCAAGCTGCACATGGCCCTGAGGGAAAATTCTCTTCCTACAGGTAGTAGACAGTAACCACTGACTGCTGCTTTCTGCACTGGCTCAGTTACAACACTCTGAGCCTCGTTGTTTTCTGAGAGCACCTGAGCTTCCACAGAAGCCCCGCCACACTGGGGACTCTGGGGCACCGCCAGGGCAGCAAGGGAGGGATAACCACAGCCCACACACAGCCCTGCTGCTGAACCAACACTCCTGTTTGTTTGGGTCCAATGGGTTTCAGCACAGTGTTAACTTTTTACTTCTATTCATTTCCCTAATGCAGCAAATCAAGCGAACCAAGCACAGATGGTGACTCCTATAATTCCATGGCAAGACCTTGCCACAGGATTACCACCTCCCAGCCTCCCAGCACAGGAGAGCAGCCCTCTCCCTCCTGCGGAGAGCCTTGCCTCAGTGTGCTGTCCCAGAAGTGGGTTCTGTCACCCAGTGTGCGAGAAGCTGATCCACACATGGAGTAGAGGTATTTCACAGAACCACAGAGTCATTCAGACTGGAAAAGACCTCCAAGGTCACTGAGTCCAACCCATGACCAAACACCACTATGCCAACTAGACCATGGCACTAAGTACCACATCCAGTCTTTTCTTAAACACTGCAAGGGACAGTTACTCCATCACTGCCCTGGGCAGCCCATTCCAATGTCTAATCACTCTGTCTGTGAAGAAATTCTTCTGAAAGTATGAGCAGAACCTTCCCTGACACAGCTTGAGGCTATGTCCTCCTGTCCTGTTGCTAATTGCCTGGGAGAAGAGGCCAACCCCTGCCTTGCTACAGCCTCCTTTCAGATGGTTGTAGAGAGTGATAAGGTCACCCCTGAGCCTCCTTTTCTCCAGGCTAAACAATCCCAGCTCCCTCAGCCACTCCTCACAAGCCTTATGCTCCAGACCCTTCACCAGCTCCATTGCCCATCTCTGGACCATCTCTGGTGTTCCAGCACCTCAATATCCGTATTGAAGTGAGGGGCTCAGAACTGGACACAGGGCTTGAGATGTGGCCTCACTAGTGCCAAGTACAGGGGAATGATCGCTTCCCTAATCCTGCTGGCCACTCCAAGGTCATCGAGTACACCACCGTGACAACTGGAGCAAAGCTAACTGGTATGTCCAGTTGTTCCCAGAACACCTCCGGGGCCAGTGATTCCACCACCTCCCTGGGGAGCTTGTTCCATTGCCTGACCACCCTTTCCATGAAGAAACACACAGAAACAGACACTGGCTTTGTGGATTCATCACCTACTGCCCATCTCTGCGCTGATACGAAATAAACAAATACCAGGACTCTGTGTGTAGATCTGCCTTACATGCACCTGGTGGCAGAGCCCAGCTCATGGGACAAGCAGAGGGGATTGTGCTGACCCTACCAGGGCAAGGCAGGGCAGGGCAGGGCAGGGCAGGATGCCAGACTTGGAGGACAGTATTAAGCTGTGCCAGGGGAGGTTTACGTTGAACATCGGGAGTAATTTCTCCACAGAAAGAGTGGTCAGGCGTTGGAACAGGCTGCCCGGGCTGGTGATGCAGTCACCGTCCCTGAAGGTGTCTAGGGAAAGACTGAAAGTGGCACTCAGTGCCATGGTCCAGTTGACAGAATGGCATTCGGTCATAGGTTGGACTCGATGATCTCAGAGGTGTTTTCCAATCTGATTCACTGCGTGATTCCGTGATTTTTGGGGAATCACAACCATGCCAGTACAAACGACAGACCCGCCCCGCACGCCCGCGACAGGCAGCCCCGGCTCTGCGCATACCGGCGGCGGCCACACCCGCGGCTCCCCATTGGCCTGCGCGCTGCCCGCCGGCCCGGCCCAATGGCAGCTCTCGTTGTTGAGGGGTGGCGGGAAGAAGGCGTTGCCGCTGCTCCGCCCCTTCCTTTCGCCGCCGCTCTGCCCTCGCGAGCGCACGTCCCAGGCCGCTGTCCCGCGCCGCCGCCGCCGCCCAAGTAAGCGCGCGGTGCGCCCCCCCCTCCGCGGGAATGGTGGCGTCCGGCCCACCCGCGTCAGTCCGCCGCCGCCCGCCGGGCTCGGGCCAGATCACTCGGGGCTCGGGGGTGGGAGGCGAGAATGGCGGCCATGTGCTCTCCCGGCCTGCGCCTGGGCCGGGACTGGCTGGGCTGAGGCGAACGCCAGGGCGGCAGTGCCGCGTTGCCGCCTTATTTCGGGAGAGGTGTGCGATGCCGGCGCCGGGCGGGAGTGTGTGCCCGGCCGCCGCGTGCGGGCCCCGTGCTGGCACAGTCTGGGGAGCGTGGCCTCACGGGCCGCGGGTTCTCATTTGGAAGTGGAGTCAGGGGATTGTGGCTTGGATGGAGAAGGGATGAGCTCCCTGCGAGCACGCAACTCGGTCATGCTGAAGACTCAACTCTCCTGTCTTGCAGGATGCGTTACGTCGCAGCTTATCTGCTCGCAGTGCTCGGAGGCAACGAGTCCCCCACGTCCAAGGACTTGAAAAAGATCCTCGACAGCGTCGGCATCGAGACGGATGATGAACGCATGAACAAGGTGGCGTTGCCTCTTAATTCCAGGTGTCCCAGCCAGTACCAGACATTGGAGCTGTTTCCTTGGCTTCGGTGTTCCTGTTGCTATTGATCTGTTCTTAAGTTGTTCAGACATTCGCTGATCCTTACCTGTGTGATTTCTAAACACTGCTGAGCCAATCATAAGTTTTTACAACTTTTTTGAGAAGCCTGGCTTTCTTACTCAACACCTGTCCTCTGCAAAGGTCTCTTGTCAGTTGTGGCTGACTTCTGGTAGTTCAGTCTAATCATCCTCATTGAGATGATGGCTGCATATGAGGATGCATTGAAAATGTTCTGACAGCGTGTATAGTCTGCACTGAAAGTTCACTTCTTATTTTTGGTCAGTATAGATTCAGAGCTAACTTTTGAAGGCCTGATACTCAGTAATTCATTCTTACTTAGTGTGTGCAAAGGAGCATTTGTTCTTCACCAAGAAACATAGGCAAATCCTAACGTGGACATTAAAGGTATTTGAGAATAATATATATAAAGATTTTGGAAATTAATGCCAAAGTGGTTGTGCTGAAAGACAAGACTTTATAGAGAGTATCTTAATTAGAATATTTCTTGAGACGCTATAGATCTTCAGCATTGTGAACCTAAAAGTAATTTGCCATGGGGAAAAAAACCAAGAACCAATAAAATTATTTTATCACTTGCCCCATACTTGTATGTGAAGTGTTTCCAGAGAGGTAAAGATAAAAATATTTTCCCAGTGTTTTACCATAGGCCCAACCAGGTGATGGGTTGGCTGAGCTGACAGCATCCTTGCTATGGTTTGGGATGTTGGTCTGAACTTGTGGTGCTCCTCTTTAAGTGCCCGGTCTTTTGTCTTTGGCTCCTTTAGGTTTAATACCTTAATGAATGAATTGCTTTCTCTGATCCTCCAATATTCGAAAAGGTGTTCTGGAATCTGTTTTGGTCATAATTAATTTTTGCATTGGCTGAATCTTAAGCCGGTGTAAATGTAGTGAAGTCTTAAAAGCACTTTTCTCCTGGATAGAGCAGTCATGCAGGCACGTAGTTTCACACATCCCACGCTCTGTGTAAGCAGAAGCTCTTGGCTAAAGTCCTTTGGCTTTGGCCACTGACTCCTGGTAGCTGGGACTCGCCAGTAAGTTCTGGAGCATCATTTTTAAGTGCTTGCTTTAGCAATTTTTGGGTTTGTGTTTTGCTTTTGTCATCCCTGGTTATACAACAATGGTAGTAAAACTGAAGTTGGAACTCTGCGTTCCAGGGCAAGGATACAATAGCTTGGCTGTTAACATTTGGTAGGGCTGCGATTGGGATCTGTGGTTTCCGGTCCAGAATCCAGTGCTTCAGAGTCTCCCAGGGGGTATTAAGCAAGAAATGGTAACAGTCCCTCCGTGACTAACACTGTTGGTGGGGGTTCCTAATTGGTTCCACAACATCTCTATATCCTCCTTTCCTCAAGGTCCTTGGATTAATTATGAATTTAGTAACATATTTCATTAAAATGCTTAAAGTATAAAAGACTCAGCTGAAGTTTTCATGTCAATGGTCTGTTCCTGCCACTGAGAAGTAGGGAATTTTGGGGCTATATAAGCAGTGGGATGGAGGTGCCATATGTGATGATTCATCAGTACTTGTTTAAATGTAGCTTATTGTCATGCTGTTTGGAAACTCTTAACATTCTGTTATTTACTTACAGGTTATTAGTGAGCTGAACGGAAAAAACATTGAAGATGTAATTGCTCAGGGTAAGTAGAGTGTCTGAGTGACCCAGGTGATTGCCTCTGTTACTTTGATAGGCTAGACCTGAGAGTGTAGAATTGCTACCAGGTGACGGATTCTTTGTCCTTTCAGGATCGTGGATCACAGCTTAATTGAGTGAAATCAGGTCCATTCTAATTCCCTGCAGGTCAGTGCCAGTACCTGCTGGGTTTCGCTTGTGGACCACATTAAACTGGAGAACTTAAGCATGTGTGAGCTTACTGGTAGTCTGCTCATAATGTAGTTTTCTGGACATGGTGAAAAGAGACCGAGCTGTCCTTCGGGTTCTGTAGGAGATGTTTTGTGTTTTACCCACTTGTGTGCACCAGTGATGTAAAGCATGAAGAACAGACAGTTGGCATTGGGGTGCAGCTGCACCCTCTGCAATGAGCACAAGCCTCTGCAGTGCACATCTCTTCTAGAGCTCCCCGAGTCCAGCATTTCCTTTTCCCTGAGATACAGCTCTGAGGGCTGATTTCCATAGGAACTTCTGCTCATACTGAAGCTGGAACTTTTCACATGGATTGACTGGGTCATAGGGCTGAAGTAAAGCAGAGCTGAGGTAGTGCAAAGGTTTCTGATTAATGAATTTTTATTTTTTTTGCAAATGTGTAGGCACAAGGGAATTTGCAGGCATATTTTTGCTGGAAGGTTGCCAGGACTTTGCCTGGCCTTGCTGTCAGGAGCAGGCACTGGACATTTCTATCCATGTGGTTTCAAAGACCTAAGAGAGCTATTATCCATGTGGTTACAACACACTTATGCTGTCTCTTTCTGTAATACTTTAAATAAATAGTTTCTTAGAACATACTGACATGCATATGAAACATGTTTGTTTACTTTGCTAGTTTATTAGCGCTTGAAATAACGGAATTATTTAGAAAGTGATTCCCAGAAACTGGAATACAGGCAAACATAGTGTGTATGTGACCTTTGAATGCCAAGGGAGCCTTGGTATGTGAAAGCCAAGAGGCCAGAAAACTAGCTGGCTTTCCAAATATGAGCAGAAATCAGAAGTCTCAAAGGAGATGCAATAAGGTTCATAGAGTGCTGAGGAATTTGTTTAAAAAACTGTACTCTTTGCCATAAATAAATCAATCTTTCCCTTTCTCTCCTGTAAGTGTGATCCAGTTAAGCCCTCAGAGTTCTCTCTACCCTTCAAGGGAGAAAAAAGGAGCAGGGGAAGCCAGTGCTGCCAATATGTTACTTTTGAGGTATATTATCACTTTCTGGGCTACTCTGCTGTATTCAGAGAGCAATCTGAGTGTGCGAAATTGGATGTTTGCTGCTATTTTTATGACAGCTTTTGGAAAAAAGACAGGGACTTTGTGTACAGGAGAAAACTTACTAATAATATGCTGCCAGTGTTCTTAGGATAAGCCTTTGTGAATCTTAAAACTCCTGAGTATTTTTCACAGAACAGTTTATATTTATCATGGATGCAGCCTCTTGTTCCTTTCAGCAGTTAGTGACAGGTTCAGTCCATGCGACAGGGTCTGTTTTTTCTGCGCTCTTCCATTTCCCCTACCTTCCGTGCTTGGGATGAGCGTGTAAATAAATACTTTCTCTTGTGTCCCATTCAGGTAATGGAAAACTTGCCAGCATGCCGGCTGGGGGAGCCGTGGCAGTCTCTGCTGGAGGGGGCTCTGCTGCTCCTGCTGCAGCTGCTGCCCCTGCTGCCGGTGAGTGTGAGCGGAGAGGCGTGGCTACAGGGCAACTCCTTTTCTCTCTAGTAACAGCTTAACAACTGAGTCCACATTTCAGGGCGTCTCCACTTCCGCAGTTCAGTGTGTGATGGAAATGTAAACTGAACAGTTTATTTTCCTTTGGACAGTTAGAAGCATTTTGCTCTTTATCTGCCTTGGGATTGGTCTTGCTTAGAACAGAGAATCAAAGAGGCTTGGTGATGCAAAGCACATCCCTGCAACGGTAGTGTCTGTATCCGTTCAGTGTATTTGGCTATTGAAAGGGAATGAGATGAACCATGGAGGCTCCAATACCAGTAGCAGAGGAGCTGAGAACACCAAAACTTGTACCTCAAAAATCTGTGATGCAGTGTTAATACTGACCACTAACTTGCCTTTTTTTCCTTCAGCTGAGGAGAAGAAAGAAGAGAAGAAGGAGGAATCAGAAGAATCTGATGATGACATGGGATTCGGCCTCTTTGATTAATTATTTGTTATAGAGAAGTTATTAAAATTCTTTGTTTTAAATGTTTTTGAGTTTTATTATTATTACCATACAAGTACTCTTGGATTCAGACAGCTGTTCTTAAAATAGCTCTGACACAGCTTTGATTTTTATCTCTGTCTGCAATAGGTGTGTGAATTTTGTGACTTACTGTAGGACTCAGCTCTGAGAGTACTGAGGAAATGGCAAAGATTGTGTGAACCTGGATGCTTGTTTTGACACTGCTGTTTCTTAAACAGTGTGTGGAAACTGAATCTCCCTGATGTTTGCCTTCTCCATACTATTTTGTTATCAGTTACTCAGTGAAGCAGCCCATCTATTCAGCAATGAAAGGACTTTGTTTTCCAGGAGCTGTTTATTCAATTCCAAAATGTGAAACTTGAGTGAACAGCAGGCCTGAATTAGTCCTGAAACATAATTTCAGAGCTAATTATAGTAATTTATTTCTAAAATATTTAAAAGCACCAACTTCATTACTGTCAGATTTCCAAGATCTAGGGACACCACCAATAAAATGGTTGACTATACTTGGATTTCCTGTTACATCCATATGCTTAACAGTCTGTAATAAAAAAACAAAAACCAAACAGCAAAACAACAACGAACTGCATCCTGCTGTCATGGGACAGAGATCAATGCAGAGGTGCCCTTCATGCTGAATGGCTGTTCTGGGCTATCAGGACATGAATCATACCTTGATCTGAACAAAGAGAAACATGAGAATGGTGTTTTTGGAGAGCTGAAGCCTCTCTGGCATGCCCAGAAGGCTGCATCAGCTTGAGAGGACAGTATACTTTGCTTTATTTATGAAGTGTCTACTGCTAAAAGATGGTTTTGCCAGGCAACTTATTCTGGCTTCTCAAGGAAGTCTTAATCTGTCAGTGTAAATAGGTCGAGTACAAATTGCATGTGTGATGATCTTCCCATGATAAGTCTGCACAGGTAGAGTCAAAAAGATACCTGCAGCGTGTACACAGTGGAGCTTTTCTAGTGTAGTTTTTGGAGAAAAAAAGCCATAGCTGGTACAGCTGTGTTTGTGGGGGTCATTGGGCTAAGCATGGCAAGTACTTCTGAGAGTAGAGATGGGTGAAATCCAAGTAGGAAAAACTATTTCATCTCCCTGTGGCATACTGAGAGAAAACACCCAATACTTGATAGCCAAGCAAGAGAAGAGTTGGAAGTTAGAGCTTCAAAATGGCCATGATTTAAGCAACTAATCCTTGCTGCGCTTCTGTCCCTGCTGCAAGAAAAATGTAGAGGAGGTAACAGTGCCAATACCTTTCATCTACTTTGTGTCTGAAGTGCCAGCCTGGTGATCTGGTAGTAATGAAAACAACTCATGTTTACCGTAGTTGTCTGTGAGACTCATAATGGCAGTGGTTCAGCCTCGGGAGGGGAGGGCTGTGTTGCTTTTGTTGGTGATTTCTCCATTTCAGGTCACTGAAAAAGAGTGGTTCTTGGATGTGGTTTTACTGAGACATGCCTCCCCCCCTCCCCAGTAGTGCCTTGCTTTGCTGCTTCAAGAGCACCATCAGTGTTTACACAGGAAGGGACTGCCCTGGCACACCACTCAGTAGGGTTTTTCCATGCACAAAGGAATTTGAATGGCACTGAGCTATTCAATGAGTTTGCTGTGCTCAGGCTCGTGGGATGAAACAAACCTGTCGTGCCAGCTGCTGGCTACTGTGATGAGGGGAGGAATACAACTACATCTAGACTAACTTCTTTTTTCACCTTGTTTTTCTCTATCTTCTTCATGTGACCTATTAACCTTGAATTATGAACCTGATGCTGTGGTGGATGTCCTCTTACAACTGTAAATTCTTTTGTGAAAGTGCATAATTTTCATGAAAACTGTCAGTCAATCTGGTCTGAGAAAAACAACAACTCATTTGGTAAACTGTTCAGAGAAGAAACTTGTAGGGGCAGCTCTCAGAGAAAGCACTGAAAATAGAGCTCTCATCACAGCGCCACAAGGAGCCAATGTAACTCATAGGTGTTCCTTGAGAAGGTCAGGGCACAGCTCAGCTCTGCTCCAAGATTTCACACACATTTTGCAGAATTTGCTAAAACTTGTGCATATTGAACATTTCTTCTGAATACAAAATCAAAACCTATTAAGCTTACTTCCCCCTTCCTTACCTGTTTACGAAACTGTTGCCACCCGATGCCTTTGTTCATAAGCAGTGATGTGCCTGGAAGTCTGTTGCACACATGTCTGGTGCTCTGCATGGAGTTCACCACTCTATTCTTCTGATTTCAATGAGCTTCAGCTGTGAAGGAGATGGGATCCCTGCTTCTGTTCTGGAGTCACCGCTCTGAATTTTCAAGTCTCAGTGATGCTCTTTCAGACTTAATGATGATTTCTAAAGGCAAGGCTACTGGTGGGGTGGATGCATTGTATTCCATGATTCTCTCAGAGAAGACTAGTGCCTGCAAATACTTGGACTTGTGGCGTAATCTGCCCTCCTTACAGAATCAGTTTTAGCTAGAGAAGATTTTTCCTGAATTCTTCATAAAAGATAGGCTCAAGGGCATTGAAGAGAAAGGGAGGGATAGTCTTGTGCCCAGAGATTACGCTGGTAACCGATCATTACCAAATTGATAGCAGGGGAGAGTGATTTAGTCATAGGCTTGACGTTGAAATGTGCAGGCTTTCCTCACTGGGACACAAATGCTGTGCCATCTCAAATCAGCTTCCACTGAAAACCACTCCTTACAAACACCATGGGGCAGGGAGAGGGTCGTGACATCTCCACTACTTGGAAAGCTGGGAAAGTGTCCTGGACACTACTGTAAAACGATAAGCAATGGCTCCCTGGGGCCACTCTCAACTATTTTCACTCCTACTACCAAGGCCCAATTTTGCAAGCTGCTACATGCAGGCAGGCCTCCTCAACCTGGTAGGTTTGACTTACATAGGGGTGGAGATGCCTGTAGTACCTTTCCTAGAAGAAAAATTCAGTCCCGAAAGAGCAGGACCGCTCCTGTGCCCCAGGAGATTCTCCTATGAAGCAAATCCCAAGAGTCTGCCATGGAATGACCTGACATATGCAAACATCACAGGTAAGAAAAAGACATTTAACTCTGGCTTTCCAGCGATGTTAAAAGCATTTGGATTGAGCTTCATGACTGGTGCGCCTTTCTTCCTGTGGACAATACTAAAGTAACATTCTGGAATCAACATTGTAACAGGCTGCCTTTCATCTTCATTTGAATTCCCAATGGTGGGCAAAAAACAAGGTCTTGCCTGAAAAAGCAGAGATTGTTTGCTTATATGTTATTATCTTGTAGGTACTAACAGCTTTCCATTCATTAGGCTAGAAAATAAACACGACGACAAGAGATTGCATGCGAAGCTATCTCAGTGGCATCTCAACGTGTAAGGGCACAAGTGGATTTGAAGAGTTCCTGTTGGAGTTTGACACACAGGAAAAGCTGCCTTGTAAGTCTTGCTGATCTGGCTTACTGCTGCATTGTGAGCAATAGCAGAACTGTAGCACTTTCTTACTGGGGGGAAAGAGATTAGTTTTGGGGGTTAATTTATTTTTGAGAAAAGCACAGTTGTTTGTCAGCCTGCTTGTGCCAGTACCCAGGCAGCGCTCTACAAGAGATTAGTGTTCACATGGTTTGTTTCATCGACCTGTTTCAACAGGGCAGCATTAACCTCCTCAAATAAGTAACCTTGAGGGCCAAGGCAGAGTGATGTAAACAACTCAGGATGAGATTGCTGTTGGGAAATCAAGTGAAACTAACTCCAGAATTGTCGCAGCATTGTTGTTACTCTTTTCCGGACATGCTAGGAACATTAAGGCTTGTGAAATGCTGGAAAAAGAGGGAGCAGCGTTGGCTGGAGAATGAAGATGTTCTTGTGGTTACAAGTGCTTGGGAGGTATCTGCAGACAAGGTTCAGTATTCAGTTTTGCCACAGACTTCCGCTAAAGTCACAGCCCAGTGACCAGTTCTTCTGCAGAACAATCCCTGTTCTGGAAAAGGCAAGACGCAATGTTTTCTTTGGGTTTGACTACATGAAAATACCTTTCTGTGTCATCAGAAGCATGGGGTGGAAGCTCCATGGTCGCCTTGGTGTTAAGGGCCTGTAAGAGTCAAGGCTCAGGTGTGCCAGGGCTCACCTCTCCAGGTGGAGGAGATGAGAACTGACAAAGGTTACGTAACCACATCAAAAGCAAGGGTGGAAGGAAATTACAAAAGCAACTAGAGGTATGAGAGGAAGGGAGAGAAGGGTGAGTATAATGAGAGGACTTACGATAAGCAGGGTTAATTCTTTATGTGCTCCAGGATCAGTTAATATGCATAAAGGGTAGTTCCTAGCAGCTAGGTGAGGTGGTGAGCTTGGGGGCAGGACCTGAAAGAAAGGTAAAGCTGTACTCCTGCCTGTCTGATGAAGGAAAAACATGAACACTTAATGAAAAAGTGTTCTGTCTGTAGAGGCTGGAGTATGATGTCTAACTTGAACTCATATACTGGATTTATGCAAGGGTTACCTGCTGAATTTAGTTGCTTCAGTCACCTGACTGTGAGGCAGTAGACTGAGGCATTAAACAGCTGTTCTTGCAACGTGGATGGCCCCTATGTAGGGAGGGTACCAGCCTCCTTCATGTCATTTGAAAGGATGTTTGGAGTGGAAGGAACAGGAAGAGGGGCTACTTAGATGACTTCCAGTAGTATAATTGGTGAAGTTGCTGTGGGGAACAAGGCCTGGCTTTGCTTACTCTGAGAGCTGTTCAGGACAGTATAACACTATCCCAAGTGAGGAACTTCTGACCAGTTATAAGAAAACTAATTCAAATAGCTTTATGCAAAGATTAATTAAGTAGTTTTTTTAACTTTGGTAGAAAGTGTTTTTTGCCCTATGCTGCTTCCATTAAAAATGTATGCTTTTTTGTTTTGTATCCCCCAAACCTCCCTCCTGCTGATCTTGCTTCCTAGCTTTGAATAGAGCAGCTCTTTCTCTTGCTATGCTGATCTTTTTGATGTCTCTGTAAACTTTCTCACTTACCCAATGATTTTGAAGACTGTAGTCTGTATTGTTTATGGCAAGGGGATCTTTACAACTTCTAGAATCTATTTTGGTGATCTACTAGCACTGGCCTCTCGCCCAGTGCTGCTCTCTGGCGACCTTGTGCAGAACTACTACTGAAAATCACAGTTGCCCTGACTGAATCTAAGCGTTTTGGTGAGCTTAGAGGCATGTGAAGAAAACAATGTTGGGAAAAGGTTAGCAAAGGTAAGCAACTGTGTGTGTTTTGGTGATTAGTATACAACAGACTGATTAGTATACAATCAGTCCTCGTGAAGGGAAGAGGAGGGACAGACAGTGATCTCTTCTCTCTGGTGACCAGTCACAGGATGCGAGGGAACGGCCTGAAACTGTGTCAGGGCAGGTTTAGGTTGGATATTAGAAAAAGGTTCTTCACCCAGAGGGTGGTTGAGAACTGGAACAGGTTCCCCAGGGGGGTGGTGACAACACAAGCCTTAACAAGGGTTCAAGAAGTGTTTGGACAGCACTCTTGGGGACATCCTGTGCAGGTCCAGGAGCTGGACTTGATGATCCTTGTGGGTCCCTTCCAACGATTCCGAGTTTAGAGGCAGAGAAAGCTGTTGAGGGGGGACAGGGGGTTGCCTTTTTCCGAGTTCTTGTCCTATTGCTGTGACAAGACTTGCCTCCTTCTGACTCCTCAGCTTTCTGTGAAAGGGGAAAGCTTTTCCCTTTCTCTCACGTTTCTTGCCTATTCCCTGAAAAACAAAGGAAACCTCAGGGACTTGGAGCAGATGCCAGGAATCAGGATGTTCCGTGAGGGAAGGACAGGCTGCTGCCCCGGGATAGGGAGAGGTTTGGGGTGCTGCGAGCAGCCGCAACCCTCTCCTCCTAGCAGTTGGCTCGGCCCCCGCCGCTTCAGGGCGGCGCTGGCACGGCTGCCCTGGCTCGGCAGTCGGCGAGCGCCCGCAATGCCCCCGGGCCGGGCGAGGGGTTCACCGGAGGAAGGGTTGGCAGGAGGGGCCGGGCGATCCCGCCCGCGCCGGGGCTGCCGGGGGGCGGTGGCCATGCCGGGGGCGGGCCCGAGGGCCGGGCCGCCGCATATAAACTTGGCAGCCGGCGCGGTTCTCCCAGCGGCCAACCGTGCCGTGTTTCCCGACCTCACCTTCGGCAGCAGCGCTTGCCGGCTGTCCCGAGGCGGTGCGAGAAGAGACCCGCGGCTTCGCCTTTCCGCCGCGGCTGCTGCTGCTGCTTCCCCCCCGCCTCCAGCGGGGCGCGGAGGCCATGTTCCCGCCGGACTCCACCTGGAATATCTCCTTCGCCGGCTGCGGCTTCCTGGGAGTCTACCACATCGGCGTGGCCAGCTGCCTGCAGGAACATGCCCCGTTCCTGGTCGCCAACGCCAAGACGGTGTACGGGGCCTCGGCCGGGGCTCTCACCGCCACCGCCCTCGTCAGCGGCGCCTGCCTCGGTAAGCGCGGGCCGAGCCCGGCGCGCCTTCTCCTCTTCCCTTCGTTACTGCTAATTTGTTAATTAGAGCAACAGCGAGGGGATGTGGGTGTATATACGTGTGTGTAAATAGCGCTGCGCCCTTCTCCTCCCCAAGTGCGAGCGGCGGTTTGTTTTTAAGGCCTTTCCCCCCCGCCCCGGTCCCTGACGGGTGGCTGAGGTCAAGGAGGCCCCTGACAGTAGGAAGTCAGCACAGGGGTCCTGGTTCTGACACCCACCTATACAGACACAAATAATGTGCACTTGTTTGCCTCGGTTTGTGGTTTTACCTTGCTTAGGTGTAGGTCTGGCGGTGCTCTGGATGAGGAGAGGAGCCTCTCGCCGTGTGGGCACCGGCTTTTGGTGGCTGCGAACGCGAGGTGAAGCGGCTGGAGATGGAGACATCGAGTTTGTGTGTGCAGATGGGAGTTGGGCAGCGTCTCTGAGTAGCACAGCCTTCAAATCTGCATATTTATTTCTGGAAGAGTGTTATTCCTTGGGGTCTTGGGCACTGACGAATTCTCTTGCCCTCTGCAAGAGCTAGATCTCCAGTTTAGCTAGATTTTATCTCTGTTTTCAAGTTATAGAATAACCTTAAAAAGTTATCTCTGAAGCAAGTGTATGTAGTGTGTATGTGTATATGTAGTGTGTCCCTATGCCTGGGGAACAGCTGAAGAAAATAGTCTGTGGTGCCTCCTGGCTTTTTTGTTGTTTTGCATATGGGAGGAAGTCAACAAACATGTGTTAGAGTCTGTACTTGGAAGCTTTTATATTGAGAATAGCAAATGCAGAAAAGTTTCTTAAGCTTGAAAGGGGAATGTGGTGTGAGAGAATCAGGTATATCTATTTAGTCTAAGAAAATTATGAGCCTCTCCCAGAGCCAAAGGAAGACAGAGCTGTTTACTGCTTGAATTTCTCTCACCTTGATTACAGGTGTTTTTCCACAGCACTCTTTTTTTTTTTTTTTTGAGACAGATAGCTTTGAGATGTAGCCTTTGTGCGACAAAAGTTAGCATTTTCTGTGTAGTTATGTTTGAAGTTTTCCTTCCTGAGCATTTTGTTTGCAGAAATGCCCAGTGAAGTCCAACTGTAACTTCAGGAGCTCTTAACAGCTGTTCAGACCCTAATCTGACATTTCAAAGGCTGTAGTGATGCCCTGGTGCCAACTTTTACTGTGGACAAGGAATAATAATCCCCTAATCCCTTTTTGTGTAGGGATCCATTTGCAGGTAGCTGCCAGGGATTTAGTTGTTTAATTGCTATTGCTTCTGCTGAAGAGGTGACTCCCCAATTAGTTCCCTAACTGGGTGATCCCTGTGCCACTCGAAGGTGATGCACAAGTGTGAGACAGGCCTGACGGTAGTTCCCAAATCCTTCGCCTTGCTCAGATGCCATTCTGAGTGCTGAGCAATCGTGTTATCGTGTCTACTTTGTCCTTGCTATTTATATGTCCGGAGCATCCGTGGTGTGCCAGGTACTGCCCTGAGAGAGGCATCCATCATGGTCCAGAGCTTTCTGTCAATCACAATAGATTTTCCCACTCCCTATGAGGTACAGTGGGAGCCATTATTAAGAGGTCTGAGTTAGGGGCCGCCTTCTAGGAAGCATTCACCTACCTCCTGAAGGAGGGCAAACCATGCTTTTTAAAGCTAACCAAGGCTTGGGTCTTGAGTGTTCCAGTTCTATCTTCTGTTTGTCTTCTCTGGAATAGTTTTCTTCTGACTCACCTGTGTGACTGACATGTATCTTGGGTGGAGAGCAGCTCTAAGGCAACAGAGTGACTTCTGAAAGTAAAAGCATATGAGGTGCGTGGCTGGGACATGGTATCGCTGTACCTTGTCTGTGTCATAAACCCTCCTGACAGTGCAGCTTCCAGGCAGAGGTCCAGAGGTTACAATGAAATCATAGGGGCAGAAGGTACAGCTGAGCCTGAGCTAGGAGAGCAGTTCATTCTCATACAGGCTCTTGTAGGGTCCCGATTACCTGTGTTTGCTGTGCTGCTGAGAGCAGGTGGTATAGCCCGTGGGCTTTGAATCCTATGGCAGCTGCTGCTCTGCGCTGTCTGTTGCCCTGTCCCTGAAACTGGAATGCTAAATAGTGTCGCTTTATGAATGACGAATGGGGGAATTTTGCAGAAGTCTTGTGTAGTTGACTGTGTGTAGATAAAGTTAGTGTCCTCATGCCTGTGAACTCAAGAAGACTCTGCTGTGCGGAGACAAATACTTGCTGGGGAGGAGTGGAGAAACCTCTTCCTTGAGGGTTTTTCTTTGATTCCAATTTTTTGAGACCCCAATCAGAGAGAGCAGAAATCTTCCTTGACTTCAGAGAATAAGATCCCACTTAGTGGTTTCTTTTCCAGCTTTTTTCCTCTGGCCTTTGCTTTTGTTCAGCTTGCCTGTGAACTCATTCTGCCTCCTCTGTGAGTTAAGACCACACTGTCATCATTTGTGTAGGACAGGAAGGCATTGCTATGGGCTGACACCAAACTGCAAGCCGTGACCAAGTGACCTGCAGCCTTTAGAGCACACTGTGGGCTTCAAAGGCGTTTTTGAGAATACCAAAGAAAACAACATTGGGCATGGATATTACTTAGGCAGGGCACCTCATATTTATATAAGCAATCAGGAGGTATTTATAGTCTGATATGACCTTGTCTAGCTCTGGTTAAGCACTTTACCATTAAGTTGTAGGGATCTTGGATTTATTGTTCAAGGTTACAACAGTGATGTTGTCCTGCATCTGAAATGCTTTCTCTCCAGCTTTGAGGTTCTTCTGTTTGCTGACATGAAAAAGCAGTGCAATTTTTCTACTAGAATAATCTGTGTGCCTATCAAGGTGCATTGAGCAGTCTCCTGTGTTTACAAGTTATGTAGTGCAGTTTTGTGGCATGAATAGCTTCTTGCCCCAAGGGTTTTCTGGAAAATAGCCTCTGTCATGCCTCTACTGTCTCTTGGGGCTCTTGGAGTCCAGCGCACCAGGAAATGCACCTTTATATGCCAAGCAAGTGAAAATTTTTATGCTGGCTTTGCAGTCTCCTCCTTCTACATACCTCAAATTCTGCAGCTTTTCAGAAATCCTAGGTGTGGAGCTTTGAGGATGGTCACCTGTCTGTATAAATCTCTAAGTCACTGGCCTGGATGAGAAAAACTGGCTTATATGACATGGTGAGACTGTCCTTTTTCAGTCACAAGGAATGCAAAAATGCAGCTACTGTTGGATTCTTTAATCTCTAATACTGAGGAGGGAACGTATTTTTGGTAAGATCTTGAATCATCGTTTGTTGTGCCTGCTTTGGGAGCATAGCAGCCTGAATAAATGATGGGATGTGAAGCTGTAATCACTGAAAAGCTGTCTTTGAACTGGTACTAAGGTCCCTCTGACTCACAGTTAACCAACATCATCTCAATTGTCTGCGTGGCATGTGGATGTTGTCCTAGACAGCCCTATCTGAGGGAGAGTTGGAACTGCTGAATTGCTTCTATTTTGGGGGAAAAGGTGGGTTCTGCTGTCGAATGCAAAGCTGGCTATCAAATTCCCATCTGTGGAAGTTAGCTGTTCTCCTAAAGCATGACAAGGTTGACAGAAAATGGGAAAGGAAGCTGAGGGGTTGCTTTTAGTACTAAGAGTACAGAAAGGAGGCAGTGTGTCTGCTGGATTGAGTAGTGTTGTTTGGGATGCTCTTTGGAGAGCTCTTCATGGGTTGTTTACACCATTTATTTACTTAATTATTTTAAATTACTATCTTAACCAGGGCTCTGTCTCAGGCTTGATGTGAGATGAAATAACAATTATTTTACATTTGGGTTTGCTTGTCAGCTGTCACCATGTGACCACCAGGAAATGTGCTGCTGAACTGAAGAGATGTTTTCCATTGGGTAGCAGGAGGGGAAAAAAAGAAAAGCCCAACCAACAAACTTTTTGAAACTGAGATAATTAGCAATATCAGCATCTTAAATGTTGTAGGCTTAAGAACTAGTCATGGAGATTTATTTCCTCTGTGTTTGTGTAATCTTAACACCAAATCCCAGATTGACAGAGGGAAATAAACCAGTTTAGAGTCTATGGAATCCTCAGAGCAGTGCCAGTTTATGCTGGTCAAAGCATGAATCAGGATACTTATCCTAAGGGAAGTATATGGGATGCTATCTTCTGTGGCTGTGTGAAGAGAACTATGGATCTCCAAAGGGACCCAAAGGAAAGTTTTGTAGCATCTGTGGTGTCTCAGTAGTCAGGTCCCTCCTTGCACAGGAGATGGGCACTTGTACCTCTTGCAGAGGCCCTCCCTGGAGAAAAAGTTGTTGAGGTCAAGGAAGGAGAGGCACCCTTATGTACATACATGGAGATATGGATGTAATTAATGGGGAGCCTTCTGGTGCTTCTTGGAAGTAGTGAAGCTTTTTTCTGTGGTGGAAAATAGAGGTGGGGGGAGATGTTCTGTGCTGACATAGTCGGAAATGTTCACTGGCTTGGTGGAGAAGCTGCTGAGCCTGGATCAGTGCTGTCAGCAGTCACAGGGCTGTGGGATCAGGTGTCCAGAGGAGTAAGCTGGCAGCCAGAGCACCCTGCAATACCTTTTGCTGGGAGGGAAGGAGCTTGTTCCTGCTGTCTGCCTGGCTCTAATAAGGAAGTTACTGTAAGGAAAGATGCTCTTGCAGGCATCTTGTTGGACGAGTGCAAGGGAAGCCAAGGACCCACTGCTAGCAAAAAACGGTCCTAGCAAGGCATGTGTTTATTCTTTTGGCACCCCACAGAGACAGCAGGTGTGGAGAGCAGCTCTGTGCCCAGCCTTGCTGTCAGCTGTGGCAGCAGTTGCACAGTGTCACTGGCAACAGCACAAGAAGTCTTTGAATGGTCATTCTTCTGACGTCTCTTTAACTTGCAGCATGTCTGAGCTGTTCCGCTTCTTTCTGCTTTCTGCTTCTTTCTGCTTCTTAGCTCCCCAAACTCTTCAAGGCAACTGCAAGTCCCCTGTGTAAAATAGGAGAAGCTGTTGTGTGTTCTTCAGGGTCCTATGTCACTTACTGATTGTGTTTGGAAGTTTAGTCCTGATAAATCAAAAGGCCTTCCTCAAATTTCTTGCTGTGTTGTTCAGTTCCAAACTCCTGCTGCTGCAGTGGTTACAGCAGCTCTACCTGCATGTCCAGTAGCTGGTGGTGCTTGTTTCCTGTCTGTTGGAGGGCTGTGTTGCTTTCCAGTGCAGTGGGCTTGGGATTGTACTCAGATGCTTGGCCCCTGCTCACTCTGGGTTTCTCTATGTTTCTCTCCGTGCCCTCCATGAAGCACAGATGAAATGCT
The DNA here is from genome assembly GCA_013398955.1 of Callaeas wilsoni. Taxonomy (NCBI): domain Eukaryota; kingdom Metazoa; phylum Chordata; class Aves; order Passeriformes; family Callaeidae; genus Callaeas; species Callaeas wilsoni. The sequence continues at coordinate 25,072 of VWPU01009774.1, read as the reverse complement.
GCCTGGCTTGGCTGGAGAGGATTTCCACCTCTTCAGTGCTTCCTTTCTACTGTACTTGAAGAGGACCATGCAAGGGCTGGAAATGGTAATTAGGCAGCATTCCTTCTTTCTGGAGAAGGGAATGGGCAGGCCTTCTAATTACAGGACCTTTGCAAAGCCTCAGAAATGTTACTCCAAGGAGCAGTGTGAGTGGGTGACTCCTGTTCACCTTGCTCTTTGCAATACAAACCCTACTTGTGGCTGAATTCCAAAGTGGTCACCACTTTTCCATTGACTCCTCTGCACTTCTACACTTTCGTTGCCCAGCTCTAATACTTGTCGCCTTCCTTTCTGCTAAGTGTTTTTGGGACTTGAGGTGAAAGTCAGGATGTGTCTTCAATTATGTGGGAGTCAGCAGAGCCTATGCATATGCATTTGCCTTGGGCTGTGTGCCTTGAGTAAGAGCTAGTGAAAAGGAGGGGCAGAGGAAATGATTCCGTGTGGAAGGCCCTAAATAAATCCATGTCCCTGGGAAAAAGCAGAATGTGTCCTTGAAGTGGTAAAGTCTGAGGCAGTAGAAAATCCCTTCCAAGGAGCACATAGGAGAGAGGCAATTAGTGAGCCTGGGAGTGTAGAAAAGATGCTGGAGACTGTTGTAGCCCTGCCATTTGTAGCTACAAAGGCCAGAGGAAGGGAGAAGAGAGTTTGCCACTTGTGATACAACAGCTGCTTGTGGCAGGCCTGATCCTGTCCCTGAGGTTGTGCTGATCTGCAGTACAGTGTGTTACATCAGGTGTGGGAGCTGATAGCTTTATTGGAATCCAGGGCTTTGTGCTGCCCTCTGGCATTCTCCTGGAACTGAACCGGTTGTGCTTTCTGGTACAGATAAAGGCCAAATCCCCGGTGATGACTTCTGCCTGACAAGACCTTTGGAATCTGCAAGCTTCATGAAGTGTCTTTTGCCACTGTTTCCCAGGCTTTTAGCTGTGCTATGCCTGGAGGATTTCTTCTGAGAATGAACCATTCTCTTCCTCTTCATACGCTGAAGTTTGTTTGGATGGATATTGGGTTTGGAGGCCTTTTTTAGGCTTAGGATTTAAAGGATTGAATATCATTGTAGTGTTGGAGGTTCTGGCAATCTCTGAGTTGCCACTCCTGTGGATTATCTAGTTTAGCATCCTGAAGCAGAGGAGGTGGCATCTGAGGGTGTAAATGAATCAAGAATCCCTTTACATATGTTAATTACAAGGGCCAGTTTTGCTGGCTACACTGAATGCTGCTGATTCAGTGCTGGGCCTGGCAAAAAAAAAAATTCCAGTTTATTATGAAGAGAGAGTGTGGATTCAGACTGCCATAGTTATTTCATGCATGGAAAAAGTTGGAGTCCTGTTTCAGAGTGGGCTGTCAGCATGGAGAGTTACATTGATTTATCTATGCCAGTGTTCTTACATAGTGGGATTGGTAAAATAATCTTTAAGGGAAGCATTTAACTACTAGCCATATTTTTGCACACAGAAGAGTTCATCTGTCACATGTTCATCTGAACATTTGTCTTGCTGTTCTTGTGTGCTCAGCCCTGCAGGAAGGGTTGAGCAGAGGTTTCTGCCCTGCAGGGGTCTGTGCAACCCTCTGTGAGTAGCTCCTGTCCTGCTCACGCAGTTGTTTTCAGAACCCCGGTCATGTTGTGGCTGGGGGGCCACTGCTGATGGAAGAAAGGTAACGTCAGTTTCTAGATTTCCTTGCCATGGCTCCCAAGGTATGCAGCTTACCTTGTGATCTGCCTGATGCTGCTCCAACAAAAGGAGAATCTTTCTAGAGCAAAATGCTAACACCCCTTGCCAGAGGACTGCTTTGGAAACTAAGCTTTTGCTGGAGTCTGCCCTGCTCATGCCAGGGCCAGTGGGGAAGAGTTTAGGATGTAAGGTGACACTTGACCTGCCTGAGATGGGAGGGCAAAGCAGGCCCAGCAGGCAGCGTGCTCCTAGGTGCACAGGCAGGGACTTGGTGTGGACTGGAGCAGTTGGCCAGCCTTGTGAACATGAGAGCTGGGCATGATGCAGGCTGAGAGCCAGTGGAGTGTGTCAGAACTGTTCCTCTCATCTGTCACGGTTTTAGCAGCCACACAAGTGTACAGTGGAAAGGACAGGGAGAAAGACAGGCTGCTGTGTGACAGAGCCAGCCATGTCTCTGCTATCATCTCTGAACACGAAACAATTGCTGCCTGGAAGCACGCAGGAAAGCTTTCTGCAGGGCTTAGGCTGATAGCCACCAAAAGCTGTGTGTGGGCTTTGTTTTGGTGTTGGTGAGCCAGCTGAGGGTAAGGGCTGGTGTGTGATAAAGCTGAAGGGCAGCTATTTCTTCAGATTGGAAGTAGAAATGATGACTGCTAACTCCTGTTTTTGTCTTTGTGGATGTGTGATGCCTGGCAAAGGTATCTACTCTCCTGCCCTGATCTCTTTCTAAAACATTTTTCCTCTAGTAATGGCTCCCCGTGAAGTGGAAAGAGTTCAGTTTTCTCTAGTGGTGTGTGTGATGCTGTCCTGCAAACTGACCCTGAGAAGTGAATGTGAACTGTGTGTGCAACATGGTGCATGTGGGTGAGGCTTGATCTTTCTGCACTAGTTCCCTCTCAGAATGACAGTGGCTGTAGGCTTTGTGTTAGTCATTTTCGCCCAGGTGAATAAAGTGAGATTTGGATGTGGTTCCTCTTATGCTTCTATGCAGACCAGAGAAAAAAAGTAATTTCTCATCATTACAACACGGGTTTTGGGCTGTTTCTCCCCTCCATTAGCTTTCTCTGGATGAGTGCTCATTTTTTAAAAATTGCTTCAAACTCAGCATTACCTGGTCCAAAGTGAGCAGCAAGGATCTGCACCTTGTCTACTCCGTGAATCCCCTTTTCTTGTCATCCCCTGCAGTTTGAGTTGCACTACAGCATTGGCAGGGATTGATGGATGGATGAAGATGGAACATGGCTTTCATTTCAGCTTGCCTGGGGTCCTGAGCAGCTTTTCCTTTTCATGCACTGTTATGTCATTTAATTTCTCTAATGCTATGAACAGAAATGCAGCATTAAGCCTTGTATTAGGGCATTACAGTAGAGAAAGATTAGACTAGTGGGTGTTGTGGTTGTGACATAGCGATCCTGGCTGGCTGCCTGCACTGAGCTGCCTCCTGCCCTTCCTATCGATTGTTTCACAGCAGCAGCTGCGCTGTTTTTGGATTTGTGTTGCAAAAAGAAGCACTCCTGTCCTGACTGCAGAAACAAAGCGAGTCTCAGCTTGCAGAACAGCAGTTCTAGCGAGGCTTTGGTGTGCCAACACTTCATTAAGCCCAGTGCAAAGGTTTAGCTAGAGAGATCATCAAGCCTGAGAGGTCTTATGCCTGCTCTCCCAAAGCCTGTTTTCTTCTGTACAAAGCAGAACAATGGGCCTTTAGGTGAGATATGGGTGGTGCATCTGCACTTGGGCTTGCACGAGGTCCTACCCTGCAGGTACCGGTTGATGGATGGGCATGTGGCAGTCACTGTGGGCTGCCTGGTGAGCTGCTCTGTGTGAGCAGTAGACACCCTGGCTATTTAAAAACAGATCTTCCTCTTAGGTTCCTCATATCTAGCATGTGGCAATAGTTCTGGTTCATCTATTGACTGGTATTTAGAGCACACTAACCATATCTTTTGGCTCAAATGGGAAAAATGGCTCCTTTTGGTTTGGCTTTATTTAAATAGGTAACATGACTGACAACTTTTTTTTTTCCTAGTTGAAATAGAAAAGCAGACATCTTGGGACAAACACGTTAGGGGGAAGGCTTCTGGTTCTGAAGCAGTTGCAAATGATCTGAATTTGTGTAGCCCTCCTGCTGCACAGTGTGTCTTGGGCTAAACACAGTTTGTGTCTAGTCTAAGCAATGCTGAGTGTGAAGAACCTGAACCAGAAAGTACTGTGGGCCGAGCCCTTCTTTTAGCATCTGCCTCTGGCTGCAAGAGCTGGCCCTGCTTGAAAAGCTGTCTCTTTCTCTTGCTGTTTGTACCTGCCCCACCTGTAAGGTCAGCATAGGTGTTGCTGACTGCAGTCTAACAGGGATCCCTAGGAGTTGCTCCTGTAGGGTGTGTGTCAGTGCCTCTTATCCCCGAGCAAAGGGGGAGAAACACCATTACGTACAGCTGGTGGCCAGGCTTTCTAAGAACTCTCCTTTACAAAATCATTTGTTTGTTGAACTCTGAGGTCCAATCCCTGCACAGAGCCCCGATGAGAAAAGTTAGTTGCCACAGGGAACAGCTGGTCAAGCAGTAGGACTGTGCAAACTGAGGGGGTGTGGTTGTGAGGGGAGTTGTGTTTACCTCCTACCTATTACCAAAAATAAGTGCTTCCTTCCTGTATCTCTTATCTGCAGCCAAGTGAGCTGAACTGTTTCTTCTCTGATGGCAAAATAGTTGGAGAGGAGGATTGAATGAAGAGCTTCAACAAAATTAAAAATATACATCAGAACAACAAAAATTAGGGAAGTCCCAGAAGAACAGCTTGTTCTGGTACATGGTATTTCTCAACTGAACTGGCTTACAGGAGGATGTGCACAGATGTGCAAAGAGTTGCTGCTTTTAAAGACTTCACTACTAGCTGCCATCCTCCAGTCTCAAATGTTTTTAAATGGGTGTTTTTTATTTGCATCAAGTAATGGCAGTTTTACAACTGCTGGCAAGTGAGGGATATTCTTTCCATACCCAGTGCTTTTAGGTGTCTGTCCAGGATTTGAGATGAAGATTAAAGAACTGTCACCAGCAGTGGGCTACACCTATCACCTGAATATGTCTTATAAGGGCAGCTTGTAAAACATTGCTCTTTATTTCCTGCTGGCATAGATTTGTCTTTGGGCCTCCTTTGACATCTGTTCAGCCTCTCTGGTGGGCCATCAGAGAACAATTTGGGTCAGGTTCCCATTCAGGACAAGTTGGCCTTTGTTCAGCTTGGCTGCAATGTTGGCTGGTTTTTGCTCACTTGAGACACTAAGTGGAAACCAGATTGTTTCAGCATGAGTGTGGAAAGCGGAACAGAAGTCTACCCAAGCGGTGGGATCTTTCACAAACTGAGGTCATTGCCCACAGGAGTTGGGGTTGTCCTTGGGTCGCTGGCACATTGCTATGCACTGCTCCTTGGGGTGAACAAACAGGCACTTTCTGATGATCTGAGCTACCCATGAGGAAACATCCAGTAAAGTTCTCTGTTAATTATTTTCTAGATGTCAGTTTGAAAACTTCTGTTTTGGTGCCTCTTGTTTTGTGTGTTTCTTTCAGGCTGGTGACAGGACTGTGTTATAATTAGGACTATATCATCTCTGGGGAGAGGCCAGGCAGGAAAGCATGTGCATTGCTTACTCTCAGTACTTAGAAAAGAGACAAGTGCAGGAGCTGTGCATGCTGAGCTGGGGCAGCTTGAGGATTTGTGCCCTGGAAGAACGTGGAACAGCTCTCCTGAAACCTCTGCTCATTGTTGGAGACTGACTTTTAGCTCTTCCTTGTATGTGGCAGAGAACAGCTGAACTAGCAAGAGACAGGCAACCAAGATAAATTAATGTTGGGGAAGATCATGCTAATAAATTCCTTCTAACTCATCCTATTCCTAAATTCACATCCAGACTGGGATCTACCAATGAGAGAATGACAATTCCAGCGGTGTTTAGCAACCAGCTGCATTGAAAGCAAAGTGTGAAGATTTTAGCTGGGGACTCTTAAAAGGGTTATCTGTGCTGAGTATCACACACACCTCTCTGGAACAGATAGCTGAGCAGAACTTAAGGAGTTCTGGAATGAGGTCTCTGATTATAGTACACAGGGCTGGCAAGACTCCTGTCCTGAAAATCTTACAATCAAAATACCTTGGTCGTGTGATTCCAAACTAACAAGAAATAGGGCTGTCAAGGTCCTGGGGAATACCGAAAGTACCTGTGCTTCCTTCTGCTAGTTAGCTTCCTTTCAAGGCTGTTGATGTGTGGGGCCAATCCGGAGCTTTAGCTGGGTGATGGGAATGAGGAGGGAGGAGTGGTGCTGCCTGTGTTGCCGATGTGTAGGAAGGAGTCCATTTGTTGGTGTTGAATGAGAAGCAGGTTTAGTGAGGATCTGCAGTCTCCTACTTGCCCACTAGTCCAGGCAAGCTATGGCATCCGCAGTCTGGGGTGTGACCTCTCTGTGCCTCCCGCCGGTAGGGACAGAGAATGCTGTCCCTACATCCAGCAGCGCTCTGTGCGGTCCTCTGCTCTCCATCCCTGTTGGAGAACTTTCCCTTTAAGTTTGTATCCTCTTTATTGTTGCACTAGGCAGGGAGTGGGAATGTCCCTGGCGCAGAGGGTGATCCTTGTGCTGAGGCGGAGCTCTCCCAGAGGGAGCTGCAGTGTCATGGGCGAGCTGCTGGGTTGAATATTCAGAATGCCCTTCCCCCTATTTAGCTTGCTCTTGCTCCTATTTTTGTCTGTGTCTTAGGCACTTTTTTCCATTTGAAATGCTTTGTGGGTCATCCGTCATTTTACTGGCTGGCAAATAGATACCAATATGGTCTAACATGTGGTTTAACAGGAGACCATCACGGTGCCCTTAGTGCCAAAACCCTGCTGCTGCGGGTGTGGGTCTCGAGGCCCTTTTTCTCCATTTGTCACCCCTCCTGTCATGCAGTGTTTAAGCTTTGCGATGGTTCTTGTCCTTATGCACTGCACAGGTTTGGAGTAGGCCTTCTGTTTCATCCCAGAGCCCTTAGCAGCAGTTAAGGGTCTTCCCAACTGCCTGGCTAACATCAGTTTTAGGTGATACATCTTAAGCTCTGCTGTTCCAGAGGCAGAGTAGCAGCAGGCTGCTCTGCTGGGGTATTTGTTTACAGTTATAAATAGCATGTGATGCTTGAATGCTTTTCAGGTTAGAGTTTAGGGGATGCCAGGTAGTATAGACTTGGTTATTTTGAAGTTGAGCATGACTGATAGAGATGAAAGTCAGTTGTTAAAGGGACCAATCTAACCCTATGTCAATAAGCTAATGTGAAGCTGGATTGATATAGCTTAAAACATGGAATGTGCGCTAGCAGCTGCCTTCAGGCTTTTCCCATGGGCACCACTATCTTGCCCCTTGCAGCCACTGCAGATGACAAATCAGCAGAGGGGGAGCAGCTGGCCTCCCTTTTCTGGCAAGGGACATGTTGGGGTGTTTCAGGACACAACTGTGTGATGCTCCTTTGCGTCATCGCAGCTGAAATGCAGATAAGGACAATAGCCCTGCAGTACTTGGGTTTATGTATAACAACACCCAGTGGGGCAGTGATGGGGGTGGGGGTAAAGGGTGATGTGGATTTTCTAATGAAAATGAAATATTCCACATATATTAATGCAAAATTTTTGAGGAATATTGGCTTAGTAAATCTGTATAGGGAAAGGTGTTGAATTAATTGGTTGGTATAAGAAGAATGAAATATTTTCTCAGCAAACACTGCTAACTATTAGGGATTGCCTCTGCCCTGTGATATGTACCTCAGTAAGGAAATATAAATTTAATTCAGCTTTTTCACATGACTCTGTGTCCTGAACCACTAGATCCATAAAAAACAATGAGAAGCTTTCCTAGGGACTGCAGTTGGCACTGGACTAGTCCTAGAAATAATTGAGAGCTGGTGGCTGATCCCTGTAGGAGTTGTCCCTCTTGACTGCCTCTAATTCAGCTGCTCCCTCTGACAGACTGAAGACTGAATTAGAGCCGGTTTTCCTGGAATAGCACTTCTAGTAGTAACAGGATTAAAACACTGTCACTTCTTTTCTCTCCTTCCAAATATATTTCCAAAAGGACTTGTTGTCTGTCATGGATCATGCTACATAAACCTGGCTTCTTTGGCTGACCCCTCAGCTAGCCTTATTTCCCAGAAAGCTGGTCACACTGCAGGTCACCCTGTGCCCATGTCTTCCCACAGAGCAATTCCACGTCCAGCTTTGGTGCAAGTGATCCAGCAAGTCCAACAGAATCACAGATGCCTTTAAACAGAAGTGCCTGAAAGCTCCTGTGGGTATGCATGTCTGCACACATCTAAAAGGAAGCCAAAACAAAAAACACTCAGAAGATATTCAAAGAATGAACTTGCTAATTAGCAATAACCTCACTTTGCCTGGTTGGGTATGAAACATTGATAGAGCAGGCAGCTGCAACTTGGCGTTCCCCTCGAATGCTGTTTCGTGGCATAGTCAGGACTTTGCTCTCTTGTTTTCCTTAAAAAACCCCAAACTCCTTCCCACTCACAATTTTGTTCAAGCAGTCATAAGCTCCCTTTAGTTGCAGTTGTTTTCAGTATTGCTGTCACGTCTTTCTGCACAGAGATGCCAAGCCTGAAAGCATTGTTCTCCAAGCACGATCTCTTGGGTAACCCACGCTCCCCCCAGCATGGCCTTTGTACACAGGGGTCTCCCCTCAGCTCCATGCTCAACACCCACCCTTCCACTGGGGTTTAAAGCAAGCCAACAATTTCCTGCAAGGCACCCAGTGCAGGGGATTTTCCTTTATGGGGTCATGTGGCCAAGGTGCTGAGCTGGGATTCCTTCCATTTTTTGCTCGATTGCAGTTTCTTCATGTGTCTTTTCTCCCCTTGACAGACATGAAGGTGTCTTAAGGGAGGGTTTTGAGTGCTAATGTCTCCGTGATTATAAAGTGTATTTCTGTTGGGCTGATTTCCTTCATGTTGGGAAGGGGTTGAACCATGTGGCTACTATCTGGAACAGGCTGGGCTCAATGGCTTACTGCTAATTGAGTAAGTAAGATCAGAATTAGACTGCTAAACATTGCTCTGGGACAGAAGACTGGGATTACACGGCTAAAAATTGCTTCAGAGGGAGAACTTTGGCTTTTCTGCTAAACTGCTACCTCACAGTGCTTAAAATCTTGACCTCAGAGTCTCTGGTCATGTTCAGGGGTCCAGTTCTCTGTGTGCTTGAGCTACTGGTGTTGATGGGAATCACGTTCCCAGGCTGCATCGATGGAAAACATGTTGCTGGCACACGTGTATTGCAAAAGATTGGGATGTGTCAACATAGCATTTAGGGTTGTTGCTCTTATCTCCATTGTATTTATTAACCCGGGTCTAATTTGAGTTCTTTCATTCTGCTGCCTTGTTTTTGCAATTATAAAAACAGTGGGAGAGTGGGAGCAAAATGAGGGGACTTCCAGTTGGCTTGAACTGGTAGTCTTTAGTGACTTGATGGGAGCACTCTTTCAGTTTGTTTGGAGAGGAATCTTCATTTGTAAAAGCATGTTTCTTTTCTCCTGGTTTCTTTAATTCTTCCTCTCACGTTCTTCTCGCATATATGTTCCTGACACTCCTTGGGATGCAGTGATTAGCTAGTACTTAGAGGAACTGTTGTATCTCATCAAGGCTGGATGTGTTTGGAGGCAGCAGTCAATGAGTGCTAAGGGCAGCATGCTGGATCTTGTAATTTTGTATTTTTGTTTCCTCCCATCCTTTTTTTCCTACTGGAGAGCTCTGGTGCACTTGCCAGATGGAGCTCCTTTAGTGACTGAGATAATGGGCTTAGCCGATGCCTTCCCTTTTGTGCAGCTGGGACATCTGCTCTCCTCAAACCCAGCTTGGGTCACTGTGTGAAAGGGTAAAGCAAGCAAGCCTTCATGAGTCCTGTTTGCCATCAGGGCCTAGTTTAGTGCTGTGGAATTGGATATGGAAGGGATGGGACACCAGAGGCTCTGCAGGAGGAACTAAGTCTCTGATTCCCTAAGGGAGTGTTAGTCCCTCTTGCTCAATTGAGATGTGGTTGACATTCACAGCAGAGTTGGGATCACTTAGCTGGAAAGCATCAGCATTCCTGTTCTGGCACTTTTGCTTACTGGCTGGCTGATGATTCTTTTTCCTGTCAGGAAAAAAGATGCTTACTAGAAAGGTTTTGGTGGAATGTGTTTTGAAGTAGATTTATCCATAAGATCAAAGCTGTTGAAGTAACAGCCTTGTTTTCTTTCTTAGTCTGTTTTTACCAGCCCTGCACTGGCCAGTGCAACAGGATCTAAAAAAACGTGAGGCCTTAACCAGATACACATGATCTTCCTTGACTTCATAAAATATAAGTAAGAGGATAGTGGCCCTTTGTGATGGGGGTGTGTGAGAGCTAAGGCAGCAAACTTCCATGACTTCTGCAACACCCCCTGTTATAACCTCTTGGTTTGAGTTCTGTATCAGCCAGTGGGGAGAAACCTCTGGATAAAGCTGCTAATCAGGCTTTTCTGTGCCTAGTTTTGTAAAGGAGAAGACAGGTTTTGGTAGCATTTCATGGTGCATTTGTCTTTCTCTCCTTGCAGGTGAGGCTGGTGCCAGCATTATTCGGGTGTCAAAAGAAGCCCGGAAGAGGTTCTTGGGCCCACTCCACCCCTCTTTCAACTTGGTGAAGACCATTCGGATGTGCCTGTCCAAGATGGTGCCAGAGAATGGGCACGAGGTTGCAGCAGGGCATTTGGGTATTTCCCTGACACGAGTTTCTGATGGAGAAAATGTGATACTGTCAGACTTCAAGTCCAAGGACGAACTGATCCAGGTGAATGGAATCTTGCTGCAGAGGGCTGGGCAGGGACTGCATGCAGTTTTGTTTTGCCTTGGTCTCCAAATCTCCTTAGTACTGGAGTATAACTGTCAGCACATGCCAGCATGGTGTTCTGAGAACAGTAACAGTTTCAGTAGGCTTTGATCTGATTCTTAGATTCTGGATTTCTTTCTCCCTCAGGCCTGTGTCTGCAGCACCTTTATCCCTGTCTACTGTGGGCTGATACCTCCAACCTTCCGTGGAGTGGTAAGTAAGATTCTAAGATGGTCCTTCATTAAATTGCATACTAATGAATAAGTTTTGACAATGTTATTGCCTGCCTGCTGGCAGCATTTATCTGAAGAGACATGAGAAATTCCCAAATAAACAACTTCCAGCAGTGGATATGCCTTCTTTCCACTGCTGCCCACAGTTGACTATAAAAGTCCTGAAGACCAGTGGATTTAACATATGGTAATATATAGCAGTCTGGGCAAGGGCTGGCTGGTTTAGCGGAGGGTACTCATGGCTGCATGGTATAACACTTTCCATCACTGAGGCTCCAGCTGTCTGCATGTGGAAAGAAGTTGGGCCTAGGATAAAAGTCATGAGTGTAGTCCCTCTCCTATGTGCCTGACACTTTCTGTGGGGTTTTAATTATTGATGTGGACACTGGCCCTGTTTTCCATGGAGTTCTTCCTGTCCATTCTCTGAGAATAATGTTCTGCTGCACGCCAGAGCTTTCTTTAAATTGTGTCCAAGGCTATCCAAGAGCAATTTATCCCTCCGTGTTTGCCTTTTAGAAATGAAAACACATGAAAGCTGTGCAGAGCTGCAGCATTTCTGGATATTGCAGTCATGCTTTAAGGGCCTTCTGGTTGAGCTTGGCCTCCCTTGTGCTGCATAGGTTAATGAACATGTTAAAAGGCAGGGGTTTTGCAAACTAAATAGTCAAAAGTGAGAGGGAGAACTGCTATAAAATTTGCAGTGCCTCTGTCTGTTAGAGCACAGCATCAAATCTGCTCCGATTGCTACCTGTGTCCTAAAAGTGAGGTCAGTTTTGCTCCTGCATAGTACACAGCTTGGCTGGTTTTGTCTTGTGCAAGCATGCTGGTCAGGGAAATAACCTGGAGGAGATGTCCAGTGTTGTCCAGCCCTTCAGAGAAGTGACAGAATCAGTATTGGTTTGGTATTTGCCCAGCAACTGCAGGCAGGGCTTTTTCCCTTCAGCTGGTGGGACCACAGCAGTGGCTCTTGCCTTACACCTCTTTGGGGCTAATTGAGGTCAGTGTGCATCAGGAAAAAATCTCACAATTCCAAAACTGTGTACAACATCAGGGTTTCTGGAATGTGCAGCTGCCCTGGCACACTGAGGGATGACTTCTCATGGGAAAAGGTGGGGAGGAAATATGAGATGAGGAAATTTAATTCCTACCTCTTCCCCAGAAAAGCATGGCTCTGAAGGGGGATTGCTGATGAGGCAAGAGGTTAAATTGGGTTGGGTATGAGCTTGGGAAATGGGTTTGAAACAGAAATGTATGGAGAGGAATATGCCTGTGGTGACTGTATTTGCCACAGGATAAACTGACAGGCCTGGCACAAGGACTAGTTTTCAAGGCAGTGTTACTGTGTGCAAGGTGCAAAATCCATATTTTGCCTTCCTCCTGAGAAATAGAAAAGTCAGTAACTGACTTGTCAACACACACTATAGCTGTGAATTGTCTGCAGCACGTGGGTGAGATGAGTACCTGCCAAGGGTCACAAAGCCGATTGTCAAATCCTGTGGGTGAGGGGCCCTGTGCATGAGAGGACATGATAAGGGAATGTAGGTGGGCACCCCAACCTAGGAACCGTCCCCTGAAGCTGCTGCTGCTTGTGCCTGCAGGCAGCTGGTGGCTCCAGCCTGTGGCTCTGTGCTGTTCTGCGCTTTGCAGGAGGCTGGAGAGTGCTTACACTTGGGTTACTGGAGGTTCAGGCAAATCCAAAGAAGTGGCAGCTGAGTTTTACTGAGGAATGTTAATTGGCATTGCTTGGAAGCAGTGGACCAGAGAGTGGGGTGTGCACGTGTACTCCTGGATTTCTATGGAGTCAGAAGGCTTTGCCTGTCAGCTCTGTTGTAGTTGAGCCTTTTCTCTAATGGCATCTGTGCAGTCATGCTGCCACCCTCAGGGAAAGATGTCTTCTGCATCCTTACTGCAAAACTAGTGTTGTCCAGTACTAAAACTTACCTCCTTTTTCTTTAAGCAAAGTGCATGCTGCCTGCTTTGCTCTGTTCTTGTCCCACTCAGCATGTTAGGACCTCATCCTTGCAAAGGGAGTCAGCCGAACATCTCCAGCTCTAGCTGCACCTAGTCTGGCTCTCAGTGAAGCAGCCTGGGGGAGAGGATGACAATTGCAGTTTGCTATGGTTGCCTTAGGCTTAGGGAACAGCGATGCCCACTTTAGAAGGGGGAGAGGGTTCAATTGATTGTTGGCAGCTCTGTTATTGTAAAGCATTTTGTAAGCAAGCTGCGTTACTGTTTCTGAGAGAATGAACTTATCCTTGAGTTTAATCTAGCCTATTCTTGCACTTTCTTCACTGTCCAAATTCAGGTGGTGTGGGAGTGTCTAAGCGTCTGTCTCGATACAGTGTTTGGTGAGCAAGGGCTGCCATGAGGATAAAAAATGTCCTATGCTCTGAGTTTGGGCTGCTGTAGCCTACAACTGTAATTACAAGCCATCTCCCAGGAAGCTGTAGGCTGTATGCAAAGGTAGCCCTGAGGTTTAGTTTGCCTCCCAAGAAAGCAAGCTTCTGTGCAGTCCACCCTGACTGTGTTGCCTCAATGGCAGCTGACTTGCTATAGCTGAATTTAATTGCTTTCAGCCCAAGAGCCTGTGAACCGTTGCCCAGGCTCAGAGAAGCTGCTTGAAGAGGTCTTTGTCTTGTCTGCCATCCAGAGCAAGAGAGAACAAAGTGCAAAGCACCCTCTGGGCAGCACATCTGGTGTTTTCCTAGGCATTGTGCAGTAAAAGACCAATGTTGGTGGTTAGTCTGCCTGTGAGACAAGAGGAAGCATGATGCAGAATGGAGCACCTTCTCCTTCAATTAGCATTTTCGTGCTCTGCCTGGGTTTAGCCTCTACTGGCTCAGATTCTCACGCAGCAGAAAGCTGGAAGATGTTTACAGCTGCTACTTGTGTGGTGTGTAGCCCCTGTATCATGATTTGTGTTTGAACCTGTCTGAAGGAAATGGATCCAGACAGCGAATTGCAGGATCAACCCTGATACAAAACCAGCAGGACTCTTCTGTAACTGAGGTTCACAAGAGCTGGAATTGTTGCTCTGCAAAGACCCCCAGCTTCCTTCTCTTTTGGCTTGACCGACATCCTTTTCCTTCCATCTTTTGCATGTTGCTTACTCTGCCAAAACTTGTGATAGGGATCATCTTGTTCAGCTCCTTGTGCAATTATAGTATCCAACAAATGTTTTGAGAACGTACTACTGGGGTTGCCCTTCTTGCAAGGGTAATGCAAATGTGTTTATGGTACAGAAGTACAGAACATTCTCTGATAAGAGGGTGCCTGTTAGAAGCAAAACCCAAGTCCCTTGTGCTCTGTTATCACACCACAGCAAGTTGATTCCCAGTGTGTATGCGTGTGTTGGGATTGCTACTCAATAAGCCCGCTAGCAACAAGTCAGCTGGTTTCACTCATAGGTAACAAACCTTGTGCCCGTGGAGACTTGTGTCTGAGCTTATTCATTTTAAACACAAGTGAAAAATGGCACAATGTCACAGTGTGACAGCTTAGATCAGTGCTAATTTGCACTGCAGGTGGTTGTTGGTGTGTATTATTATTTAATTGGACAGCAGTCAGACCGCATAGGAGATGTAAGTCAGCAATCACACAAGTGAATGTGCCTTTCTTATTGAACACTTGTGGCCAACACACTCAACCAAAAAAAAGCACATAGCAAAAGGAGATTATAAACAGCACAACTGCGCTATCACTGGTTTTGACTCCTCCAGTGCTGGTGGATGTATTCCATTCTCTTCCCAAGTTGTTGGCACAAATACGAAGAGGGACATACAGTGAAAAAGATGCTTGATCAGTTGTGCGAATGAAGATTGCTGCATTTGTCTTGATTTCAGAGATACGTTGATGGAGGGATTTCAGACAATTTGCCCCAGTATGAGCTGAAGAACACAATCACAGTGTCTCCTTTCTCGGGAGAGAGCGATATCTGCCCCCGGGACAGTTCCACAAACATGCATGAGCTGAGAGTCACCAATACAAGCATCCAGTTCAACCTTCGCAACCTCTACCGCCTCTCAAAGGCCCTGTTTCCTCCGGAACCACAGGTGAGTTTTCTGGCCACACTAGAACTTGGGGACCACAGGTGTTGGGCACTGGCTATACTGTGTGCACTTTAGCAGGAGAAGATTCCAGACACTGTTAGTTTTGTATCTCGTGGTTTGTCTTTAATCTTGACATTATCAACCCAGTGACTCACTAAACCTTGAACACCTGCACAAGGGTTTGTCTTCTTTTGCTACTTGAGCATCCAGAATTTAGGTAGTAGCAGTTGCTTGGAAAGGATTCCCATGTTGCTCTCCTTAGAGTAGTCTTTGCCTGGAAATCAGGCTTACTGTAAACAAAGATGTATTTGCCATCAGAACCAATGTGCACTTCAGTGTTTTAAAGGAAGGATGGAGCTGCCAGTATGAAGCCTTTCCACTAAATTAGTGTAGCAAATGGCACTGCAAACTTGATGTACTCCTGAGAAGATGTAAATGCCAGATAGCCCTGACATTTGGACATAATAAGCATGCATTCATGTGCTGAATTACTTGGGAAAGTTTTTTCCCACTCCCTCTCTTGTCTTAGCTGGCTTTAACTGCAAACACAGTGGCCCTTCGTGGCATCTGCAAGGAAGTATTCTGGGCTGCTTGTCAGTGACTGCCTGAAGGCTGCCTGAAGCAGCATCAACTGTAGATGGGGCAATGAGGTAGCTGCAACTCTAAGCCCACGCTTAGGTAGGATTCTAGGTGTCCCTTCCAATCTAAATCGTCCTGTGATTTCCATATTCGATGTGTTGATGCTATACCTCCCATTCCTGCTCAAAGCCTGAGAAAGGCTGGCAAGAATGAGACTTGTTCTTGGGGTAGCTCAAGAGTCAGGAGAATTCCTCTGAAGCCAGCATTGAGGTAGGTGTTTTCTCAGCGAATTTCCAAATGACTCAGTTTTTCCTTCCTCTGCCCACAGGTGCTGCGGGATATGTGCAAGCAGGGCTATCGGGATGCACTGCACTTCCTGAAGAAGAATGGTAAGGCACTGGCTGTTTGTAGGGTGCACTGACTTACCTGTTCTGTGCCACACTTGGTGCTTTGGCTTTGAGAGTAGTTGATGATGCGTATGAAAGGAGCAAGGGAAGAACTGAACTGTGCTGCAGATACTGGGGTATGGAATTCTCCTTAATGAATCCACTTTAGCACTTGAGGAAGGAGAGGTGGAGTGGTGACCTTTGCAGTTACCAGCGCAGTTGTTGGGCAGCAGTGCCATTTGGACCTCCTGCAGACACCCTGCTGCTCTCTGTGTGCAGCTGGGTCCGTGTGGTGCTGCCCTCAGAGCCCCGGTGCCGGACACTTGGGCGCTGCCGGGTGCCAGCCCCGGCTCTCCTTCCTCCAGCCGCTACAGCGCTGGATGTGCGCTTGCTGCCACCTCGTGTCCATGGACAGTGATGCGAACCGGGATAACTGGGTTGCACTGCAGGGGAGAAATGTTGCCTGCAAGATGGGTGACTGGCAGATTATAGCAACAAAACTCTGCAAAACAGCACCCTGTGGAACTTAAAGGGGAAATGCGAGAACTTCTGATGAGGAAAGATAGAATAAACGTAAACCAGCAATGTTTCTAACTCCCTGTGGTAAGGAGATGTAAGCTAGGGAGGCTGGACATGGCCTCAGCTTCAGGGGAGTTAGGGTGAAGCCAGGACTAACACTCTAAAGGCCAGGCAGGGCAGCTGGTTTGTGTCATCCTTACAGTATAACTTCTCTTCTCAGGTCTCCTTCATCGTCCAAGTCCTGCCCGTCCTCTCCTTGCCATAGAAGCACCTCCAGGAGAGAAGAAAGAGGAAGAAACAGAAACAGAAGCTGAGGACCAACTAGAGAACAACACTGCCCTTGCTGTTGTTGAAGAGCACATCTTCGAACACTTGCCTCCCAGACTGAACCAAGGTATGATTCAAAGGGAGAGATCACAGGTAATCTTCCTGTGCTGCCTGGTCTGCCTCAGAAGATTACTGGGATGTGTGATTATTGTGTATGGCTGGGGCTGGTCACGCCCAGGGATTGAACTGACACCTGCTGAGGGTTAGATGGATTTGGAGTCTCAGATAAAGTCATGGTTTATACTGTGGAGGCTGGACTGGGAGAGGTTGATTCATTTGACAGTGTTCTAAATGGTAAGGAGAGGAGGGGGTCTTGCTGCTCACTCCTTTAGAGTCTGATAAAGGTGAAAGCTGCTGGTTTTAGCTGTGCTCAGGGAATTACTAACCTGAGCAAGACTTCCTAAGAAGTCAGAGGTAGCTGCCTCAGGCTGAGTAACTTCTGAGGTATGACAAGAAAAGAGAGTCCCACTGGGGATATTCAACCATGTTTTCTTCTGCTTTCAGCTCTTCTGGAGGCTTGTGCTGAAAGAAGAAGTTTCTTGACTGGCCTCAGCAACATGCTGCCTGTCCGTGTGGCCACAGCGATGATGGTCCCCTACATGCTGCCTCTGGAGTCTGCAGTTTCCTTCACTGTCAGGTAAGCCTTGGGCTGGTCCCTCATTGGTGCTCTTCCCAGTGCAGGGAAGTATTTGATGTAGTTGTAGTGTTTGAGTGGATAGAGAGTGGGATTCTTTCTAATTCTGCACTGCTGGTGTTCGTGGGGAAGGAGCTCTTGACAATTACCAGACATGAATAAAAAATAAATAAATAAAACAAAAAACAACCCTCCACAAAACCAGAAAAAACAGGAACCCAAAACTTTTCCTATCTTTCTATGTCATTTAGTTACAGCCACTACTTCCAGCTTAAAGGAAGATTGCTGTGTGCTGTCTGTGTGCACCCAGAAAATGGTGATAAATTTTTGAGCCTTAAGAGAGACTTTAGAACTGGTGTTCTTTTCATCATATTCCCTTGCATGACCCAGCTAATGTTTGTCTCCTGTCTTTTTACAGGTTGCTGGAATGGCTCCCAGATATCCCTGAGGATATAAGATGGATGAGGGAGCAGATGACAGAAATCTGCAACTATCTTGTGAAGAAAGCCAAGAAGAAACTGGGCAGCCATCTTTCAGCCAGGTATGGCTGCTTTTCTTCACAGCAGTGTTCTGGAGGAGCCCTTCATTTCTCCTTACACCTTTGAATTCTAGAGACTCTAATCCACTGGAGCAGAGCAAATAAGGCACAAATTGACCAAAAGGGTTTACCACTTAAGCTGAAATGCAAATCTGGTCCATGGTCTTGTGGCTTCCTTAACCGTTGGATAGACTCAGCACATGGTCGCCTTCCTTCGTCCCATTATAGGGCAGACCCTGTAATGAAGCTGTCACTATAGCAGCAGGGCAGAAGATGTAAGCCTGGTTAAAGCAGTATGCAAGCTTAGTGCTTCCTCTAGAAGACTGAGGTGCTTGTCTTTGTGGCATTTGCTAGCCCAGGATCCCCTGAAAGTCCTTTCCAAAAAGCAGTTGTGTTCAAATGACCTCTTCTGCCTCGAGATCTCAGCCTGGTTTTTAGGGAGAGGGAATATGGTGGCCAGGGAACACAAGAGAGTTTCCAAATGAGACCGAGTGCTTTGGGCCTGCATGTGTGCCTGTGCTTCTGGACTGAACTCCTGCAATAGCTCCTGGCTTGAGGCTGTGGCAAGACTGTTGTGTGGGTGAAGATAGGAAACTCTCACGGTAGTCAGGGGGTCCCAGCTATGATTTGATCCTAGCACAAAGGTGTGATTCTTACCCAAAAGAGTTCATGGTCTGAATAACTGAGAGATGTGAGGGGGCGGGGAAATGGGCACATACAGACTTCTCACTAAAATCATGTAGTCAGTGTAGTACAAAACAGGACTGTGATTCTGGAGCTCTAGTCTGGTGACCTGCTCAAGTCTTCCCATGTACTCAGTCTTTGCGTGTTTGCCTTTCAGGCTTTACTATCACCTCGAGCTTGGAGGGCCTCAGAACCTGCCAATTTCTCCCCCGCCACCTTGTGGTGAAGCACTGCCCATGTGGATAAGAAGCAACCGCTCGGTGTCCGATGTCATGATGAAGTGGGAGGAGTACCAGCGCCAGCTCATGCTGGGCTTACTCTGTATCAACATGGACGTGCAAGCCTCTCTCTTCCGTCGGGAAGGGTTTCAGTTAAAGCTTCCACCTCTAGACTGTGCAAAAGAGTGCCTGCCACTCTTCTGAGCCTGCTGCTGCGACGGGATGGGGGGTGGGTGGGAAAGAGAATGGACATAGAGTGGGACCAGTCTCATCCCTCAGCCGCAGGCTGCCCTGTGCTCCTGAAAATGCTGCAAAGGGGATTTCCCCGGGATGGAGACTGGTGGAATTGACTGTAGCCATTTGTTGCCCACTGGGCCAAGCAAGGGACCTTTGTGTTCACAGACACACACACACAGGCTGATTGCTTGCTCTAGACTTGTGGTGAGGCCTGGCCGTTGCCTGTGGCCAGGCTGATGCTGACCCCAGCTGGGCACTCCCAAATAGTGCACTTTGAATTGCCATTGGCTTTTTACCACCAAATAACGGAGATGTAGATGACGCTCTCAAGTTCATACAGCTTTTACCTCCCTTGGTTTTTCAGAGCATGTGTCTTGATTCCTCTCCTTAAATCGTCTGATAACCCTTAGCTTTTTGTGCTACTGAAAGATGAAGTAGCCTCTTGCCAAACCAATTTTTCTCATGGCTTTCAAATCTCCTCTTGACTTTCTTCTTTGCTGAAACCATGTCCTTTCCACTCTCCCTTAATTGCACCCACACTGGAAGCTAGAGCTGGTCCTGCAGCAGATTACACTGGAACTGTGGAAGTGTAGAAAAGATATGTATTTTCCCTGATTCACGTTGTCCTGGTCTCTCCCTTTTTGATTGAGGTCCTCATGGAACTGCTGTGACTTGAACTCAGAGTGTTAAGTGATTGAGCTTATTTAAAGAAGTAATTTTGACAGATTTTTTTTCTCCTGGGAAACATGTTGAATTTGAGGGCCCTGTTCCTGATTCTGTGAATGGAATTGATGTGGGGTTGCCCTGAAAAAGCTGGCTAGCTCAGCCTGGCTATCTCAGGATCAGCTTAGCAGCTGAAGCAATATGAAGTGCTTGTAGGAAGGTGAGAACTGTGCAGGGTATGTATTTTTGAGAGTCTCGTGGTGGAGTGTCACAGCAAGTGCTGGGGAAGTGGCTGCCTCTGACGGGTCAGTTGAGCTTTGCTCTTTAAGGAGCTGTATGACTGAGGCAAATTCCAAGTGGGTGACACAGAATGGATCTCCTGCCAAAGTGAGACTTCTATCTCTCTTTTGCTCAGAAAGTTTGGTTGTTGAGGCTTTGGAGTGAGAAGGATTTAGGCTTGTAGCATCACAGCTTGCCTGTCTGTTGTTGTGGCTCACAGGTCCTGCTCTGCAGCTAGCAGGAGCATGAGAAGTGAAGACTCTTGATGCACATGCAGTGCAGCCACTTGGAACTGGCTTCTCATTGTCTTGCCCCTTAAAAGAGCAGAGCTAGTGGGTCTGTAGCAGAGCAGGACTCTGCCTTGGGAGGCACTGCCTTCTCAGCAGTGGTCTGGTTGTGGCTTGTGTGAGAAGTATGAACTCCCTGTTCTTCACAGGCTGAGACATGGCTTCCTGTGGGGATTGCATGGACTTAAGCTTAGGTCTTCACATTCTGACAGACCCAGCTCCTGGTATCTTTTTCTGCTGCTTGTCTAGCTACGTGAGGCGTCTTCTACCTCTCCTACCACAAACAGTGTGCAGTGGCCAAAGCAAACATATGCTGTCCTTGCTGGGGAGCAGGACAGGGTATCTGAAGCTGATTACGTAGCCTATACATGGAATAGTGATTTTTAATAGACTCTATTTTGCACCTTAGATTTAGAAAGGGAAAATAAACCCAGAAGCTCTGCTAATAACTGGAGAAAGTAGTAAATCTGCATGAGCAGTGTGGGTGACAGGTTGGGTGCTGTTTTCTACAAGCACAGTTGTGCACTGGACATAGGTTTGGTGTTTGTGTGGAGACCCTGATAAGCATCAGGACTTTCCTTCAGTGGCTGTGCCAAGCTGGGGGGCAACGGAGTGGGCCTCTGCCCAGGAGATGCCAGTGCAAGAATGAACTTGTGACTTAGATTGTCACCCCACTGCCCTTGCTGGATGTAACCTACCTATGTAACACAAGGGCCTGTGCTTACAAAGCAGGCCTGCACTTATGCAGTCAGATTTAGTCTTAAGCTTTGCATAGTTAAGTCAGTTAGGGAACAGGGAAGTCACTATAGGAAGAGGAAAAAATTGCAGGATTCTGAAATCAGAACAGAACACTGGATTACAAAACGAGTCAATCTTATGATTGTCTACAGCCTGCAGAAAAAAATGCTAGATGCTGATGGAAGTGAACCAGCAACAAGCTACTGTCACTTAGTGGGAGCAGGATGAATGTGATGAAAATTGGAACTGATAAAAGGTGTTCATTTTGTGGTTTGGTATGGGAATTCTTTTCTTCCACTGTTTTCGATACCTTCTTTGGGGGAATGGCACATGCACAGCTTCTCAGGTTGCTAAATGCATATCTCTTGTCCCTAGTGACACAGAGCAATTGGCAAGAACATAGAGATATTTAGTGGCAAGAAATTAAAGCCTTTTATCCAGAAGCAAAACATCTGAGAGTGGCAAAACTGCATAAGGAAAATCCTGTGTTTAGAAGCTGCTGCCCTTTTGACTCTGCCTTTTTTTTTTGAGTTAATATATGGGTGGAGAAAATGATGCAAGTATTTTTTTATCCCTTCTTCCTGGACTGGTAAAACCACTGAGTGATTAAGTAAACCACTAAACTATGAAACAAAATACTCTTGGCGACAGAGTGTGCTAAGAAGTTGCAGCTTGGCACCCTTATCCCTTGCCTTTTGCATCAGAACTGACTGGTCTGGTGCTGACTGGGCTGATGCCACTGTCTTCCAGTGCTCTGATCCAGAAGGCTTGGGGATTCTGGTTCATGCATTTCAAGAGACCAACAGCTGTGCCTGTTAAAAGGCCTGAGTTTTGTTCCGTGTTTCACCTCATCTGTAGTTTAATTTATTATATTAACTTCACAAAGAAAAAATTTTGTACACTTTAAACTGTAACCACAAATCAAAGCCTGGCTTTAAAAATAAAGGTCTAACTCTTCACCGAGGAAATTCCTGGTTTTCCTATGCTAATTTGCAGGGTGTGAATGGATACTGGGAAAGCACCACTCTGTATTAACCCTTTCTTTGCCTGTTTTTATTCCCCAAGTGATACAATGGCAGTTGTGTGATAGCTTGTTGGCTTTATACATTTGAGCTCTGATAAAGCAACTGCAGATCTGTCAAAAATACCTCAAACTAGCCTCATTTTCCTTTTGAAAAGTTTCACTCATTTGCTTGAAATTTTTGCTGCTCATTCATCACAGATTACGAAGGATGAAGGAATTAGGGAAGATCACCTTTCCCACTGATGCAGAAAAAGGGCTGTGTCAGCTTGTGAATGGCTTTTTGTTATGCAGTGCTGCCTTGTCTAGATGAGACTCCACTCTTTTTGAAATCTCTGGAAACCTTGTGATAGGCTCTGGATTGGATATGGAGGGGTTTATTGTGATAGTGCTCACTGGAACTGTTCAGCCCCTTGTTCTGTGTGTACCTCATGGCGTGCAAAATTGCCCTCTGGGCAGCCATTGCTGATTAACCTTCACTTGCCGAGTCTGTAGGAGCAAGGTCGTCTGTGGCAGTCAGTCCCTTCTTCTCCAAAACGTGTGACTGGGCAGCCCAGCAGGCAGTTGCCAGGGCCTGTCCGCTCTCCAGTGGATGGTGAGTGAGAGGTCAGGTTCCAGGACAAAAATTCATCTTGCATCCATGCCCAATGGTCCTTATAGCTTTCACTGGATTCCTGCAGGAGTCCCAACCCTTGCCATTTCCACTGTTTCTCAAAGGGTCTGTGCTTTCAGGAATCCCCTATTTTTCCTCCTTCCTGTGTTATTACTTGCTGCTTTTAACAAGGCAAATGGTGACCTTGTTGTGCATCTAACCAGCCCCTAACCTGTACAACACTGTAGAGTTGTTTTGTGTACAACAGTCCGTGCCTATGGTATGCTCTGTAACCCACAGTTAGTGTGTAGTATAATTGGGTTGGTTTGCTGCCTGCCCTACTGCTAATACCGTTGCAAGCTGATTTTCAAGGGATAGGAGAAAATACTGACCACTATGTATAGGACCTAGGAATTGTCTTCTCATGACTTCTTGGAAGGCTGTACACCTGCAACACTTAGACCAGAAAATAAAAGAGAATCTGCTGTCTGCCAGCACTGGGGTGTCCCTAGTACTTTTATATTCCCCAGTGGTTTTACTAATTTTATAAAAATTATCTAGTAATTCACTACTTCCTTGGAGAAAAGAGCTCTCACTTTCACCAAAGCGGTTGTGGGAGAAATACCTGAAACTCTGTGTGTGTTTATTCCTTGGGGAGGGGTCAATTTCTACTAAACATATGCCAGATGTGGTGGGTGGCAGGGCTGCCAAAGTCAGAGGGCCTTGCCAACAGTTTTCTCAAGCTTTGTTTCCATCTTCTCCTTAAATTAGTGAGAGGGTGGACCACCTCACCTGGCTGCCACATCAGCCAGCTCGTTTGTGCCAAACACACGCTGTGCCTTTATAGTGGGCTCTGGCCTGCCTGTCCCTCTGGTGTCTGCCTTTCTGAGTGCAGCAGGACTCGCTCCCCTCTCCTCTCCCTCCTTCCCCTTGCCTACCCGTGGGACATTGCTTCTTTTCCAACCCGCAGGCAGCTCCTCTAGGACAGCCTCTAACTGCATCCATCTCATTCTGTGGATCCACATCAGCTCCCCTGCACATGGAGGAGGAAACTTTAGTTTCCAAACAGAACACTTAGAAATGTAACTTTGAAATAAATACCTCTCTCTTCTGGGGTTTTCTCTTGTTCTTGGAAACAGCATCTAGAGCAGCTCTTTGAGCTTCATGTGTCCTGGGACTCCAGTGCTGCCACTGAGTTTGAGAAGACCCTTAAGCACACAACACATGTGGAGGTCCTGTGGAAATTACTGGTGTCAGAGCAGCAACTAGACCAGCAATAGCATACACAAGTTATGTATTTACATGGCAATGTCACTAAGTAGTGTTCACAGTCACTTTAAAAGTTCAGTATTAAATTGTTGATGCTTTTTTTCCCTCCCGTTTCTATTTTCTAATGTTTTGCTGAAGAAAATGTAACTATTTATTTTGGCAGAAATATATCTTCTAATAAAAACTTTCTCAATATATTTACCTGGCTCTGGTAGGCTGCTTGTCTTGCTGTTTAAAGGTTTATTAAATATTTTTTGGATGTGCTATATGATGTGGGTTTGTGTTGCTAGGCCCAAGCCCATTCAGATTCCTCTCACGGTAAACATGTATCAGTACACAATAAAGGGGGCATTGATCTAGAGGTGGAAAAAGGGTGCATTTTGGTCCAGTTTTGATTTACTCAAGCCAAAATGCCCCAAGTGCTATTAGTCTCTGTTTTCTGAAGCTTTGAGGCAGACCTGGGTTTCCAGGAGGAATTAAGCACCCTCTTGTGGGAATAGCAGGTGTTCGACACCTGTGAAGGGGTTAGTAAAAAGTTATTCACAAATTTGAAACTTCTCCAATACCGGGCCCCCTCTTGAGGAAACTGACCCCTCTGTCTAGAGAGCCTGTTTCCGTGCTGGTGAAATAGACGGTACTGGCTGTTGTGTGTCTGCTTATTACGACAGACACCGAGGTCTGCCCCGGTTACTCTCCAGCTGGAGCGCGTGGAAACCACCGGTCCTTGGGTTGTGGGAAGGCCTGGGCTTTTCTTGGTGCCAACCGAGGGATCTGGGCTTGGCCACCCTAGAGCCGCGGCCGGGCTGCGCATCTGGGATCGCCCGGAGCAGGGACAAGAGCCTCAAAAGGCTGGGCTTGGCGCCGCGCGAGTCTGGTGGGCGCTACAGAGCTCGGGCTCCTCTTTGTCCGGGCTTTTGACAGCCGGAAACTTTAGGAAGAGACTTTGTTATGTGCTGTCACGTGACGGGGACAAGTGCTGTAATTAGCATTATAGGATGCGGCTGGTAAAGCAAACAGCTTTCTTAACCTCTAATGACTGCAAAATAACAAAAACCCCAACCGGTGCTGTTAATCGGTGAAATGGATCCTCCTACCATAAAGCCGCCCGGGCGCTGCCTGTGGCTCCGCCAGGGGAGTGGCCGCGGGCGGGGTGGGTGCGCGGCTGTCCTGGCCCTCGGGGGTGCTGGGGCTCGAGGCGGGGGCAGTGCCGCTTATCCCGAGGGGCAGGAGGGGCCGGGCCCGGCTCCCGC
>VWPU01009773.1:0-66936 GCA_013398955.1 Callaeas wilsoni | reverse complement strand
TCCCGCGCACTGCGCCCGCGGCACAGCGCGCCCGGGCAGCGAGCCGCCGGCTGCCGCAGCGCTCCCCGGCCGGCCGAACAGCCGGCGAGCCAAAAGGGCTCTCGAACCAGAGAAATGCAGCCTGGAGCGGGCCGAGGTCTCGGCATTGTCAGACTAAAAAGTGACTGGTACTTCACAGATCAGTCCAGGAAAAATCGAGAAGAGGAGGGGAAGAACTATCGTAAAACAGAACGTCAGAGAACAGGTGAGATGGTTTTTCTTGGTGTTACTTCAGGAACAGAACACACGACAGCCAGACGCACAACCTAACTGATTCATTATTACTAAAGCAAAGCCCTACCGGTACAAAATATATGGATTTGCATTGAAAACAGTATTTAGGACTTCTTTCTCCCATAAACAAGAACAGGTTCACGCTGCAACAATACTGTAAAAAAATACATAACCATCTTCCAAATTCCACCAAGCTGTCCAAGATTCCCAGGAAGCCTTGTTGTACTGTCCTCTGCTGGCTTGCTGCAGCTTGTTATTTCCAGTGTAATTTTGTACCAGCTACACAAGGTCAAAAATGGCTGCATACTTTACAAGTGGTTCAAGACAGAAGGAATCCCTCATGCAGATTTTTAAAAGAGAATAGAGACTGCAGATTTATCAAGTCGGATAAAAGGGCAACTGCAAGCAGAAACTACAGACTTCGGATGTTTTGGACCTAAAACTTTATATGGAAAGAAAAAATACCTCTCATCTCTATAAACAGATATCTGTATTATCTCTTATTTTCTCCATTATCTTACTTATGCACAAAAGTAAATATGCCAACTAAAAATAAACCAAAAAAACCCCACAAAATGCAAACCATCCAGTGCTGACATTTGGTAATGACATCAGAGTCACTGAACTAAGCTCATCACAACAGGAAACTTGCCTTTAATACTATGTATGCACATTTCTTTATTTTTCTAATGCTCTTTCTCTGCAAGGGTCTTTTCCACACCAGATGTGTTTTCCGCTCAGAATCTTAGGCTTTTAATTTTTACATAGCTATATATAGATATTAAGAACAAAAATCCTATAAACTTGCAAGAACACTGACTACCCTAGAAGGTATGGAGCTGAATTACTGTACCAGTCTGTCAAAATAAGCTAACAAGGACAACCTGAAGATTGCATTTTTTCCATTTAAAATTTGAAGTAAGAGAGTATGGCAACCTTAAGACTGATTGACATTACTTTCCCCTTCCATAAGTTAACCTACCGATTCATCCATGATTGAAGCGGGGTCAAAGAAATCTGGTTTTAGTTCCGTTCTTTCTCTCCTGTTCTTTGATGGTGGCTTTAGAAAGCAAACAAAAACAGGTTAAGTGTAGTTTCACCAGAAAAGCAGAGGTTTTAGTCAGTGAAGCTGAACTCTCAAGGGGTGAGAATTCACAAGGGATAAACGTTATTATTAGTTATTACAGGAAATGGTGTTGCTTTTTGTATGGCAGTTGGAGCAGATGGCTCTTGTATACAGACAACAGCACAGCCCTTTAACAATGCAGAAAGCAACCAGAATAGTTTTTGTTTTATCAGAAGGAAAATTTAATTCTAATATCTTACTTTAAGAGCAGAAATACAAATCCCAAGACCACTAAAGAGAAGTAAATTTCTTACTAGGTCTATGTCCATGGTGTCAAAATCCATGCCTTCGTTGAGATCTTCAATCCGCCCTTCTGATGACATCATCACATCTTCAACAATTGGCTCTTCATCATCTTCCATTAGACTTGTGCCACGTCGACTGAAATGAAAAGCAATACTGTTTAGCACTAAATCAAGTTAACTTTTATCTATTTAAAAAGCTAATGCTCAGCAAGGGACTCCCAACAAATGATAATTCTATTAGATAAAATAGAAATGAAGTAATTAAATAAATGCACAACTACTACTAAAGCAAGCTGGTATTTAACCAGAAGATAATACGAGAGCATGGGAGAATGCCTAACAAAGGTCAACTTAGGTAACTGTGGTATATTGCTAAATGGGTATTCTGAGAGGGTGTGGGAACTGATAAGCAGATCTACTCCATACCTAATTTATGCTCAAGTGAGAAAGAACTTAAGTCTTTCCACCTGAAGAAAAATTGTTTCTGCCTTATGATAAGGCAAGGAAGAATGTCTTTGCAATAAAGTAGATGTGTAAAACCACTACAAATATTCCCACACAGTCCTTCATCCTCTTTCCTCATAAATTCTACACGAAACATCAGATCTTAGGAGTAAACTAAGGAGTCATTCTAATTATACTAATTGGTGTCACTGTATTTAAAAAAAGCCACCACTGAAACTATGTTATATGAAGTACTGATAATAAAATAATCAAAAGTAGGTAGGGGAAGGATGTAAAGCTCCTCAATACATATGCCCATGGTTTTTGTTTGCAACCTGCACTTTTTTTCTGTAGAACCACACAGTCCTTAAGAATGCAGAGAATTTTTAAACTTAGAAGAGGTATCTGTCTTAAAAGATGAAGGTGTTACCACCGCACTTACGAACCCTCTCCTCCCAGACCCTCTGAAGGAACATTTCACTCCACTCACATGGCGTGTTGCAAGTTGCTTCTCAGCTTGACGTAGTTCATCGCTGCCCTCTCCTGTTGTTGTCGCGCGGCTTCTTCCTGTTGCCTTTGAGCCAACATCCACGTTACTTGCGTGCTTAAAAAGACCATTATTCTATTTTAAACATGTACTGGTTTTGTGTATGAACACTAACACAAAGCAGACCTACTCTTGTACGTACTTGTAGTCGAGCGGCGGTTGGTGGTGCTCGGGCTGCACAGGATAGACACCCATGTAATTCTCGTCAGGTCGCAATCTCTTGGGCTCCCTCATTATCGTGGAGGTGAGCTGAGGTGTCTGCATCATGACTGGCGTGTGCATTGACTGCTCCCTGTTCAGCCACATACTGTCACTACTGCTGCTTTCTTCAGCTGGAAACAAACACAGGAAGAACATCCCTGAAGTTTTTTTCAAACTAGTCTAAAAGTGAATGTTGAAACACAAATTAAATGCATGATACAGAGACTTAATTGCTTTACTTTTTGCCACAAAAGGCCTCGAAAGGCCTGCACTTACAATCACTGGCTGAAGCATTTCTATACTTTTCTACTGTATGACTTAACACTGTGTAGTGGCCTTATTTCCTCTTGTGAATCAAACAAATACCTTTCCCACTACAACACATACACGGTCAGAAGTTACCTGTTCTGAAAAAATACATGAAGGCATACCAATATACTCACACTAACAAATATGGAACAACACGTGCAGTTTATACGAGTATCTACTCTAGTAAACTTTAAGATGAGAGAAGTTCTACCTTCGGGTACTTTCCGCTTGCCTGTTGCTGGCTTTGTCTTCTTATTTCTTACTGTAGATCCTCGACTACTGATTCCACTAATCACTGACATGGTATCATCATCCCCACCAGCTAATAAAGAGTTTCGGTAGGACATGAGAGGAAGCCACACATCTTCTCTTCGTAGAGACATCTGAAAGGTCATGAACTTCTCCAAGTAAACATACCTTTAAACGAAACAAGAAATACAGAGATGCAAAAACTCTGTAACACAATGTCACCACGTCAAGATAAGTAACTACTGAAATTATCACCCCATGTTTCTCATCTAGTTAACAGAAAGGCCTGACAACAGCAAATCCAGAATACAATTTCTGTTCATCCACCATAAAATGAAAAACAACAATGATAAATACAAAATACCCTCTGTAAGTATACTTGACTACATTAATATAAACTTACCTTGATGCATCGAAGATTCCACTTTAGATGAATAAAATACACAAATATTTATCCTGATGCATGTCTTTTGTGGTTATCATTACAAATATTAAGAATATTAAGAAAATACTTACACTGTTCTTTTGTCTTGTCTGAGAAGTTTTGAGGAGAACTCACTGAGAATATCAAGAAATGCCAAATTTAATGGTGGATGGCTCTCACCTTGTGGATTAGGCTCCTTAAAAGCAAATTCTATGCCATCCCTAAGAAAAAAATAAAAGCTACATCAGAAAAAGAACAAACAAAAGTTCAAAGCACTGTGAGCTACAAAAACCAAACCCCCTTCCTTTATGTTAACAAAGCAGCAATTTGGTGTTTCCATATTCCAGCAAAAAAAGTGAACACTAGTCATTACTTGAATCTGGACACACTCCTGTCACAGAACTTCCACCTTGCATTTCAGATTTTCTGCATGAGGCCAACATGGCCAGCACTGATAACGAAGTGGATCTGTTCTTACTGCTATGGACCAGACATTAAAAAGGCTTTTTCATTATGGCATCAACTTTGCTATCACTTACATGCTTATACAATGACGCTGGAGAACACTGACAATATTAAACATTTGGGTTTTACTCAGAGACAAAACTGCAGTCATCTCCTAACTAACATATGGGCTATATCATCTCTAGGGCTGATGCACTCAGCATTAACAAACTGATTTTCAAAGACTAAAAAGATTATCTTATATTAGTCAAGAAATGTTTACAAAAATTGAAGAAATACAAAGCACACAATTACTTGTGTAACATAGCAATAGCTTCTCTTGTTTTCAACTGATCCAATCCAAATGTTAAAGCAAAACGTCGAGCAAGTTCCTTTATGCCACTGAAAGTCGGTGATGATCTGTCAAAATTATAACCATTTTCTTGAATCATTTCATTGAAGAGCTGTACGGAATAAATAGGGAAATTTTCATGTATTAAAAGATTATGCCAAACTTTGGACCAACACACGCAGTGCTAAGTTTCAGTTTAAAAGTATGTTTTACAGCTTTTTTTCCCCTGGCTCTTAATCTGACAACACCAAGAGACAAACAGGGATGTTTTAGACAGTGAAGTCAAAGTTACTCTTGAAGAGTCTGCACCCCAGAGATGAACTTTGAAATGCACTGTCCAAGCACTCATCAAACTGAATGACAGATTCCAGTACTTCACTAAATCAGGTGTTCTAAAGTCAAGAATACAAAAAATTAGTAGGATCTCCTAATTACATACACTAACAGAGAAGAAATTAATGGAGTAATACTCACATGGTCTTTACTATAATACTTTGTCAAACTACTAATTCCCAATTTATTTTTTTTCCTTTGTCAAAATACAAGTATAAAGAAGAAATTCTAAAATGGAAACATGTCTTCAGGGAAATTGCCAAAGACATCAGAAATTCTGTCACCGATTATGAGATTTTTAAGTACTCATCAATAGTTGTCAAAGTCATATACTCTGGACTTTACAGTCTTTTCTTTGACCAATACATTTCTCATCCTACTAAATTTGATTGTAATTCACTTCAATAATCAATTTTTCTATCTAATTTTGTCTAACACACCCTTCACTCTTTTGTATCACAAAGAATAAAACAAAGAGTGTCTAGTTACATATTTCACACTGCAATTCCACCAGCTACTTAAGAGTCATGCTGCTATCAAAAGGAAAGGCCTCATTCTCCCTTGTATTGGCAATACCCATACTGATAAACCTTACTTTAATAAGGACTATTGCTGTTTGGTCTCCACCAAGATCCATATCTAGATCTATATTCACTATGTAACTTTATAACCTTTAGTCAAAAAAACGGAGAGAGAAGACGAATTTGGGTGATTTTCCCTTCATGGACAGCAGTGATCTATGCTGGATTACAGTGTTTTGGAGATATATGTCTCTACTGTTCTGAGCCTGTGAATAAAATCCACGCAGATGGTTTATGTGAGCAGATGAATCAAATGCTAACCTTAACCAAATTCATCAGGTTTCCACACAAACAAACTTTATTGAACAGAGCGTTAAATTCTGTTTTAATATCAAATATGTGTGAAGTCTCTACTAAACATTAAGAAATTACTAGAACTTCAAATTAATTCTCAGAATAGTTTTTAAAAAAAACCAAAACCAAAAAAACACACCAAAGCAAAACAAAACCCCCACAAAAAACCCCAAACCACAACCCCCCACCACACGGGCAGGAAGTATTTATCTATTCACAAACAAGTGAACTGGTCATTTCACAACATATTTCTGAATACATGACTTAAACTATTGTGTCAGAGTTATGAAAGTTTCATAAAGTTACATTAATTTTGTATTTATTGGCCTCTCCTACATTTTTTGTGGTGCAATATTTGGTAAGTATAGGAAGACTTCTGGCAGTTTTTCACGTAGTTGCAGAAAATGCCTTACAGTTTAGACCTATTTATCCCTACTATCCATAAAAAATTCTTCATCAATACCTCAAACTAGTTACTAAATAACAGGACATCATCTACAGTATGGAATTTCATGCATGAAAATACTGTAAATTCTTACCTGCTGCAAGCTAAGAATAAGTGTTTTAGCACACTGGATTTTGTCTATCTGTCTTGTTTTACTCATCGTTTCCTTAATAATATCACCATAGTCATTGTAATACTAGGAAAAACAAACAAAAAAAGTTAGCTGTCAATATTAGTTGAAAACATTGCAACTACTGAATTCTTCTGAAAACATAATCTAGGATGCTCTTTTAAAAAGAAAACTCAAACATTATCTAAAGGAAAAAACCCCAACATGTTCATGATTACACCTAAATTACACCCTAAACCACCTCTGGAATAATAACTTAAAAAAAACCCCTAAATGCAAAAAGAATAAGCCCACTTTTCATTCTTGCAGTGAGTATTACTTTAGAGGTAGAATGACCTATTTATCTTCAAGGCCATGACATATTTGTTAATGACACGTGTTCACCCCTTCAGAGCACGAGATTAGAATCTAATGTTTTTAGTAACTCCTGTAACTCTGGTGAGTTTTCTATTTTGTGAAAGGAGGCACTTACAGACAGCATCATAGCCATAATTCGTCCAACAAAGGCAGTTGCCTGTTTAGTTTTTTAAACATTTCAGGAAATGCTTAAAAAGACCCAATTAGTAGTACTTGGAGAATCAAAATATATGTAGGGCACTCAGACAGATAAAAGCAGGCTGCCCAAATTTTAAGTTTTTAAGGTAATCACCAAGGAGCAAAGCTTTATCATGTTCACAAAATGAGAACTCATATTAGTCTGCAGCTGTGAATCCCATGAGCCAGGAGAGGTTTTTATATTTAAGTAAGATTGAAACAGATATAAAGATAATGGGGGGAGGGGTAGAGGGGACTCAAATCTTATTTCTCTTCTACAAAGTTTAAACTTAAATTATTTGATGAGGCTAGATGTCATGGAGCTCATCTCTGGAAGAACATTCTCAAAAGGCCCACTAAACTAAGAGGGAATTAAAAATACACCATCAATCAGAACAAGAAAATAAAACTAGTAAAAACAACATTAAAATAATTAGTCCAGTTCCCTCCTCACTTCCCACCACCCACACACTAGGACTGTAAAACTCATCTCAGTAATTTTCCCCCCCACATACAGAAAAGGGCCTACAACTCTGGAGTTCTGAATTCTTCGCATTTTGAACCAGTTATCTTGTAAAGTAAAAAAACACGTAATATTTAACAATTCCACCACTACTGTATTCTAGTAGTTCTATGAAGTATCACTACTAAGCTTGAAAGTTACCTTCATATATTGCTTGAAAATGTCCGCAGCTGTGTTCATTTCCACCACAGTA
Source organism: Callaeas wilsoni (assembly GCA_013398955.1). NCBI lineage: Eukaryota > Metazoa > Chordata > Aves > Passeriformes > Callaeidae > Callaeas > Callaeas wilsoni. Next base: position 59,289 of record VWPU01009773.1, on the reverse strand, counting down.
TATACAATGAGCTTACAGAAAGCTGCAAGTAGGTTTCTTCTTTTGTGCAACGCTTCAATTTTGCTGGCTTCATCATCCTGCTGTCCATCTACAAAGAGTTCAGAACGGGAAAACTGTCAGGCTTAAAGACTCCATGTTTAAACATTTATATATAAAACTGATATGGGCTAGTGGTCAGGATTCAGAAAATCAGATCTCAGTTCTGATGGCAATGCACTTCATTGCCCACTGACAAGTCTTACCCTGATACAGAGACAAATATTTGAGTCTATAAAACCAAACCTTTACTGCAATTATCCTACATATTCCCAATACAGGAAATCCTTTAATCAGCTGCTGGCATTTAAAAGTCACACCTACCTCAGTGCACATGCACACCTCTCAATGACAAAACAAAATTAAAACAAAAAAACAACCAGGCAAACAAGAAAAAACCCAACAACAAAATACCACCACCACAAACACCCAGAAATGCACAAGGAAACAAAGATATTTGTTAGAAAACAAATAATAGAAAGCAAACTTAAGTTTTGTACAAACCTGCACTATTATTATCATCATCCTGATCAATGAAGACATGATCTAAAATAAAACTGAGTAGTTCAGACTGCAAGGAAGAATCAGGAGTGTAAACAAGTGGCTCCAACATGTCACGTCCTCCTGTCATAATCTGATGGCTGAAGATCATCAACACATCACACAGAATTGTGAAAGCCTGTTAAAAAGAAACCTTAGTAAATACTTGCTTGGAAAGTGGATTTTGATTAGAATAACATATTTGCACTTGACAAAATACTCAAGATCTCAACAGTGTATAGAGGCCACTGAAGTCCTACACAACTACAAAGGCCAACTGAAGTCAAAATGTACATAGCTTCTCACAGCAGGTTCCTGTATCAAGACTGGGTCTCCAAATAAAAATATCTCACAGATGATTCCAGCTAAATATGAAAATATTGCAAGATTAAAACATGAGGAACCTGAAACTCCCAAATTCTGCCTGACGGATACTACATTAGGTCACTAGAGAACTTCGTGGACTCCGACCATAGTACAATCTCCTTTGTGCTGTCTTTTTTTTAAACTGTTTTGATCACATTTGTTTAACATATAACAGCTGAGATTATTCAATCCCTTTAACTCCTAAGGTCCAAAAATCCAAAAGTGCAATCAACTTTTTGTTTTGCTGGCTAACTTGTGCATCTGACATCAGATTTAAATGTCTGTACTCCACTGCCCCAGAAGGTTCAAATGTCTCAGTACCTGACACAAGACCAACATTGTTCCAACTAACAGACCAGGGCAACAAGCTGCTTAGTGCTGCACCTTCTCTTTGGCTCTAATCTCCCAAGTACTTCCATGAACAGGTCTGTTCTCTAACTCCTCAAAGCAAATATTACTAATTCCTGGTCACAAAAAAGATACATGCTCCTCTGAAGTCCCTTGTGTCCTTTCATGAGATCAGAGAAGGAAAGTGGAACCAAGGCTATTGTACCCTAAGTAACAGGTACTCTGTAACTAGGCAGTTCTAGTTTCTAGAGCATTCAGAGTCTGACAGTCATACAGCCTCTTAGAGACCTACTCAGAGCTTCAGTAATTTTTGTAACTTGCACTTTCACACCCTACACCTTGTGACTATTACACTAGATAGCTCTTTGACACAGAACATGCCTATTAATCTCCAGGAATATTCTTGTTCTAGCAAGAGTTTCAAAAGCTGCAATTGTGCGACTCAGCGGACCAGATTTTCCACTTTAACCAGGTTGTTATTATTATCTTCAGCAGCAAAAAGGCTCCTGGCTTTCTATTTCTTTAATTAAACTGTCTACCTAGAAGATAATCTGGTCCTTCCCCTACAGAGACATACTTCATTTTCTTTTATTTTAGCATTTTAAAGATTGTTAAAGGCATTTACTTAGAATTAATTCTGCTATCAGAAACCTGTGCTCTTCACTGGACCTTCAAAATCCTGTGAGTGTCCTGGCCAAAGAACTATTTGCCCACAGGTTGGAAGAGATTCAGTCCCTACAGCTCAATTATTTCCTTCGACTCTGTTATGCTCAGAACTCAGGATAAGTGTTTCTCAATATGTCTCAATTCTTTTTGAAACAGAAGCAAAAATTAAGGCCAACCCCCAAAACCTTCATGCCAGCATTTCAAAACAGTCAGGACTTCTGTCTCCTGCCTGAACTGTCATGCGTTACTTACTCAAGCTTAGTATCTACATTTTTTATGTCTGAAATATTTAAGAACTTAGTTCCAGCTAAAACTCTCCCCACAAAGGACAACTGTATGAGGGACTGACTATAAAACTGCTCACATCTTTTCCAAGCACTGTTGAGGCTTCCAAGTATTTGCTAGAGCATCTCTAAACACTATTACCAAGAGAGCAGTGTGAAAGTGTTCCTAAAGGTGACTATGAAAAATTCCCATTTCCCAATAAACTCTCCTAGGTTACTTCTGCATGTATAAACATATACACACTCATCTTAAGTACTCATTTTTTTCCTCCTGATTTTGAGATCCCCAAATTCTTGGGACTCCGAAAAACTGAGGAATATATTGTGTTATGGAGCAACACAGAGAAGGAAGAGAAGGGAAGCTGCACTTGCATGCATTCAAATGCAGACCCAAAGAAAACCCTCCCTTTCAAATTGCCATCCTTAGCGCTTCCAGTTTTGAGCCTATGAATCCACGGCTCCACAGGAGATGTGGGTCATTAGCACATGGTAAGCAAGAGGTTTGAAATGGAACTCTCTCACTTATGCCCAGAAGGCTTCTACAGTGCACTTGCAGAGTCATTCTTTAAAGAAACAAAAAGCTCCTCTGCAAAAAAAACATTATGCTGCCTAAAATTACTCGAAAGATTCAAGTTTAAATTGATTCTGAAATCCTATGTATATAAGCAGGGCAAGCATACAAGTACAGTATGTATTCACACTCAGAGGCCACTCAGCCTGAATATCCAGGACATCACATTCCCACATAAGTGCCAAAAATATTAGCAGAAGAAGAAGAATTTTTCACCTGTTTTAAAAGTACAGTATTAGATGACTCTGAGTGACAACAGCCACTAACCTGTTCCTTAACAGCAGTGTTTACATTGGTCAGGTAGTGTTGACAGATTTGACAGAACACTCTCATCTGCTTCTTTAGACGTAGAAGATCCTCCTTTAAAGAGAATGATAGAACAGTTTTGCTTTTTCATTTTTCTAGACCCATTTAGTGCATGCACTTTCACAGAGCATTCCACCACAGACCTTAGTGGTAACATTCAAGTCCACTGCATTATTTTAAAACATTACTATTACAAATAAAATTAGCAAGTAGCAATTTCCTGAATTTTATCATTCTGTGTAGCATAGAAGAGATGGCAGTTGAGATGAAAATATTATTTTATAAAAAAAGTAGTAATTAAAAAACCTCAGAAACAAACCTAAAAAGCCATAACACCTTCATTCACCTCCCAAAAATTCCAGAGCATAAAGCATTTCCCTTTAAAATATCTGTATTTTCAGCCTAAAGGATATCTTTTAGGCAGCTGTTCATAACTAAAAATGACAAGCCTACACGTTAGTATTTTATTTTTTTAATTCACTGATTTGAGATAAAGTGAAATATCAGATGAGAGCTGGTTTTCTTTCCCCCTTTCATTGAAAAAAGAAACGCAGCTTTATGTATTGCAGTAACTTCCCAAAAAGTAGATTACTGAGCAAACAGAGTATCAAATTGGACTAAGTGCCACCCACACGTGTACCACGGTTGGTGTTAATCGTACGAAGATTTAGCGGTGTAACACTGGGGAAGTTGTAACACAAGACCGACTGTATAACCAGCATCGGTCCAAAGACACCTGAGGGAAATTTAAAAACTATGCCCACAATCTACACTGAAACAAGTCTCTCCCTTCAGGAAAGTGGGTAACACACTGGGTACAGCACACCGTTTAATCCCAACAGGATTAACAAACTCAACAGCTGCTTCTTGACAGGAATTTAAGTATAACATGATTTTAGAAGTCCTTTTCTACACAAAACCTTTTCTCTCAACATTTACCATTCAGATTACTACACTGATGCTAAGAGAATTATAAGTGGGATATTTTCTTTCCTTTATACAGAACTATTTGTTTACATTTTTATTAAAATTGAACATTTTATATAGTCTTTAATTTAATGCATGTATTACAAAGCTAATTCCCATACTTAGTTCACAAATCTGTTCACAAAGAGCAAAGTTAGCAGACGTTGACAATGTTGTCGGAGGCCAAAAAAAGCCCAAACCAACCAACTTAAAAAGCCAACCAATCAAATCTCTAGGCAGAGTACATTTCTGTCACTTCTGTTTCTGTGCTTATTTTTTGCTGTTGTACACTCCACTTTCATTGAACAGAAGTCAACAGAACTTCTGTAGGTACCTGGTATATTTGGCAGCAGTCAAGCAGTTAAACATAATAAAATAGTTGTAATTCAGAAGTTAAACCAATAAAAGCTTTAATTTACCAAATTTTATTATACAGGAGCAGAAAATAGTCTCAATAAGGGACCACTTTTCAATTAGGTTCTTTTCATTCCTGCTGAAAGTATTACAAAATACATTTTGCTGCAAAACAGCTAGGTTAATCTTCATTTCTAAACTAACTTGTCAGTATTTAGCTCATCTTCTGCCATTAGGCTTGTGATAAAGCTTTAATCACTGTTACAAAAACCTCAAGACTGCTGTTTACCCTTTAAGGAATAAGGTAACAAAGCCTCCAAATCCTTCACACGCCTACACGCCTCTCAACAATCTGTGCAGCCACTTCATATCAGGTATTTGGGGCTGGAAATGTTAAAAGCCATTGAAACACAGATGGGCAAACCAGCCAGCCACTGGTCAAGTTCATATTCATCTATAACACCTCCAGACTATAATTACTCACTGGACTAAAGACGTTTCAATGGATAGGGAAAAACCACCATAATCTGATACAGGTATTCTCTGTTATAAGATCATTAGCACAAGATAAATAGCATAACTTTCCACTCCTGCATCTACCAGAAGCTCAAACTACCACATCTTAAAACAAAAAAAAGTTTAAAGGAAAAATGTATGTATCCCTCACATTAAAATCAGAGTATTGTAATAATGGATTATTAATTACTCATACAGTATTAATGCCATCAATTCCCTTTGTTTTCTCCCTAGTAAATTGTGACAGTCATATATAATTTCTTTTTCTTATATTAATTGCAAGCATGATAACCAAAGTGTTTAGAAAACCTGAAGAATTTACTTGTCTCCACTCTGACATAAAGAAAGGTGTGCTAACAGTAACTCCAATAATGAAGTGCAACTCTAGCATAGATTTCCAGTAAAAAAGCACTCTTCTTGCAGGACTGCAGAAGAAGTATGTTTGATTACAGGGATTGCGTTTTTTAATTGTGGGTAGAGAAATCATGATAAAGCTTCAGCACTTACAAACTCCATTCTAAACTACCTTGGCCTTTCAAAAAAAAGCCTTTTTTCATTTGGCAGTTCACACAGTGAACCACCTACAATCTCTTCAAGCAATGCTGGACACAGGAAACCTTAATCCTTCCTCTAAGATTTTTCAAGAAGTGAAATTGGAAAGATGACATTTGCCAGAGTTTTGCCTTTCAAGATTACTATACATAGAACCAGAACAGGGCCCCTCATCATTCCCCGAAGAAATCTGAAATTTAACTTAATCTTTTCACACCTTTATTTAACAACAGATTTAAAAGACTGATGAAGAGTAAAAGTAGGATTGCAACATACTGAGCAATAAGAATACTATGATAGTGTACAAATTCTTAGATCTCACCGACTTGTCACTGATACTTCAAGGTTTCCAAACAAATTCAAACCCACTACTTGAGAGTAGTAAGACTGACTATACTGTGTTTGGTAACTTCTATTCTACTCCTTCTTAGCATTGTTACTGTGCCTGATAGGTATCACGTTTATTTACTATTACTTTAAAATTCTGTCAAATTAAACATAATATTGACATTTAAATAATAAAAACAATTAAAGGAAGTACTACACCTGTAAGTCAAGACTGTGAAAACTATTAATTCAGAAGAACTTATTACAAAAGCAGGATTAGGTATATATCAATACGAAGAAAAGTCCTAGTATTAAATAATTCCATCACAGTTCCCACTTGATGACACTGCAGCTATGTACAAATGTTTATTTACTAATACAACTGGAACAAGGCATACCTTTGTGGAACTGCTTTCAGTAACTTTTGCAAGCTGCCAAAGGATTACATAATGAGTACACTGCAGTGCATGAATAACAATCTGAAATCAAAAGGGAAAAAAGCATTAGATGACAAAGGCCAATAAAAGAGAGCAACAAAAGCTATTTGTTGTTGTGCCTAAAGATCACATTTTAACTACAGACCTGTTCTGGCATGTCTCCATTTTCAATGCCAGTTTTCAATAGCTTGTAGTTGCAGCCAAACAAGTCCCATCTTGATAGGTCATGAGCACTGGAAGCATTAGAAATTAAGAAAAAAATATTATTTAACTAATACTTTTTCTGCAGTTTGAGGTTAACAACTACTAAAAGCTTAACTGGTCAAAAAAAAAAAAAAAGGAAAAAACCATTAGTGCTGGAAAAACCCAGCCACTGAATACCTCCCCACCCAAATGAACACGCACGCACACACAAAACAGAAAATGCAAAGCAAAAAAATCCCATGAAGTTGCATTTAAAAGTAAGATATATCATATGAAAAACAAACAACCCCCTCATCACAAACCCTGACAGACATGTGCAGAGCCAACTTACTTGTGAAAAGCAGTGATTCTCTTCAGTGTTGACAAGACTTGATATGCATCATCTTCATCAGGTTCCTCCCCCTATTTAATAATCATACAGTGAGATAACTCAAGCAGTGTACTCTAAGTGAACCGGGGAACTTACTAAAACCAAACACACACATCCCCAAACTGGGGGGCAGGAGAGGGTGGGGACCTAATTCTAAATTATTTATCATGTCACATATGCTTTTAGAAGAGTTAGAGAGAGAAGGCAGTAAGCAGTTCATATCTAGAGATGGAGTCAATGATGTTAAATGTCTTTTCCAAACTAGACAATTCTACGATTCTATAAAATAGCGGCAGAAGAAGAGAGAGGGGGAGGGGGGCGGGGAGGAAGGAGAAGGGAGGAAAAAAAAGAAAAAAACTGAAAAAGCCTAGAATAGCAGAATACAATGTATAATGTAGGTGCTTCTATTTTCTCTGAAGAATCCAGCAGAGGCCACTGTCAGACAAAAGACACCGGACTAGATGGGCCACAGGTCATTAAAGTAAGGACTTCAGTCTTAGTTTAATTACAGAAAAAAGTCTTTGAGTGAGGTAAGGGAGCTGCTTTGTTCTAGTCTTCCCATAAGTTCTGACAAACTCGCATTTAGTGAAAAAAGAGGAGTAAAAAATGAAAGGGTCAAAAAGTGTCTACTTGTACATAAGATAAACTGAGGTCAAGAAACTCCTCCTTAGTCTAAGCAGAGATAATGCACGTTTTACTATTCTGTAGTTGCACAACCTATCAAAGAACTAAGGATTTCAACACTTCCACCAGAGTATTTGCCATTTCCCTTCAAGCTAACTTCTGACATCTCATTTCCTTGCTTTACCTCTCATTCTTTCTTTTCATCACAAAGGGAAGCAAATGGGCACACGTCTTGTTTAGGATTTCTAGAATGGAGTTCTAGTTCAGAACAAAAAGCAAGAGAAAAAAGGAGCGCTTGATAAACTACATGTATCTAAGAAATGTTGAGAATGAAGCTGTCAAAAAGACACTTCCTATGCTCCTTACCACAGACGAAGAGGAGAAACAAGTTTTGTCTGAATGTCAGAGATCCCACATAGTGAAGTTAAATACTCTATCAGAAGATTCTCACTTTTCAGATCAACACAGTGTGGGAACAAAGTTATTTTTGATCTACTAACTGCATCTGCTTGCATTCAGGAAGGGAGGGGGAGTGTTTTCTAGAGATTTTGATATTTAACAACAGTAACATGCAACCACAGGCAAGACTAGCTATAGTAGTACATCTGAGGAGAATCTATGGGGAATTACAATACTACAACTCTCCAAAAATGTAAAAGCTAAGAGTAAAAAGTTTATGTATTTAATTGTTTATCTGAAACTTATCTCAAATTCCCAAAGGACTCTTGTCAAAAGGAGATCAAAATTAAAGACTCACTGTCTTAATCTAAAAGAACAGTCTGTGTTCACACAATCACAGCAACGACACTTGTATTACTGCACTCGACTTAACCGTTTTGAAAATCAGAGGCAAGCTGCCATCCCTAGCTCTGACTTGCAGAGAAAGACAGAAAAAATACTGAAAATATTTACAAGGGCAGGAAAAGGTGATCTTGCACATTAAAATACCTCTTGCAGGAAGTCCTCAAGAAGTCGATTAAACTTGTCTGCCAATTCATCTATTAACTGACTTCTTGCAATGTCAACCCTGTTAAAGATTGTGAATTCTTCATTACAGAGAGCATGGTAGGTTTTTGAACAGGCTTCCAAAACATCTATATCTGTGTGCTTCTCCACAATATCCCGGATTTGTCGCAGTAAGGCATCCAAATGCTATAAGAAAGATGAGCCAAAGAAGAAAATATGCATTTTTATTTTCATATATATATGTGTATACACACAAATACACACATGCATTTTTAGTAAACCTTAAGGAATATTAAAAGGTAAATTCTGTTTATTACTTTTATAACTATGATACAGAACACAAACACCTTCTAGAAAATGAATAAAGCTTCTGAGAAATTAAAAGTCTATTAATCAAAAATTAAGTTGGAGCTTGTAAAAGACCAAATCACAGAAATGATTAAAAATTTGCTATTTTCAGTATGGTCTTATCTAACACTTGAATTTGCAATGACAACTGAACAATACAGAAGTATTTACCTCCCACTTGCACAAACATTTATGCATGTTTGTGTGTGTCTTAAAAGCTGTATAATTGAAGATTTCATTTCATAACACTCTACTGTCTGCCAGCTAAAGCCAACTTCAGCTGTTCATATATTCCTCCCCTAAACCTGAGCTGCTCACTGCTGCTCCATCACTGCTGGCTATGCTGTCAGCTACATGTTTTATCACTTTTGGACTCTAATGATTTCCAGCTACTTCCTTCACAATGCAATAGCACAACTGAGAAGGAGACAGCAGAGATGAGAGCAGCTTCACCAACTTCATCATCACCGCAGATAAAACAAGACCAGTAACTACATCATTTGTGGTCTGGTATTCTTCCTCTTTCATGCAATGATGACGGTGGTTCTCTAGTTTCAGTGACAGAAAAAGAAAACTTACTGAGCTGTTTCTACAAGCTTTGTCTGTCAGACAGCTATCTCAAATATGACCATAACCCAGCTTGATTGAAGTTCATCTAACTGGCAAGATTTTCTGTTAAAACTGGCCAGACAGGCCTTAGAAAACTCAAACTTTCAGTACCTCTAAGAAGAGCAGCCAGTCATAACTCTGAAATCCAAGTCGCACTATCGGTACAATAACTAAAATCTCCTTTACACAAAAAACCCACACTCCTAAAATGGTGACTGAAATTCCAGTGACAAAGTTTAAATTCTGGGACTTTTCCTTTCATGTTAATCTGTGGATGTTACCATACCTTTTCTAATCGCCCCGTTGTATAAATTTCCAAATCAAAATACTGTGGCAACTGCAGTAAGTTGGTGACTTTTTCTGCATCTACAGAATACTGTAAAATTGGCAAGGAAAAAAATTTAGGTGAAAAAGTCTTGGACAACATAATTCATTATAGAACAAGTAAATATAAACAAAGATTAGTAAGAAAAAATAAAACTCGTGGCAAGCTGTATCATTAATTACAGAAATATACTTGTAAACATGTCAACAATAATCCATTAGCGAGAAGTGGAATTAAACCTACCTTTGCTAGCAACTGAGGAAGTGCCACCGCAAAAAGCTCTGTGATTTTTGTCCTGTCATCCAACTGGGTTTTCTTTTCCTTTGCTGTCAGCACCTAAAATATTTGTATTGTGAGGATTTAACAACTAAAAGTTCTGGTGCAAAGTTTCATTATCATGAATGAAATGATGATTAGGTACATGGACCTCTAAATCACTGTAAAATATCAATGTAAAGCAAGAGGGAAGTGTGCAATTAAAAAAAAACACAAAACAACAACAAAAAAATTCAGCATTCAAAAAATTCAATTCAAAGTTAGTCCTAACACTATAAAGATTATCTTGAAAACAGAAGTGATAACCTAGAACAAAAGCTTTACCTTTCCTGCAACAAAATACGACTGGAATGACAATATAAGAGGGGGAACCCCTTCTGCTTACAATTTTTAACGATATTTATTCAATTAGTTTGTCAATCCTATCTTCATATAAGCTTTCAACCTGTACTTAAATGGGTTTTTTAGCAAAAGATGCACCAGTCTTGAGAGAAGACTGCTTAATGCCTCAGCAAAAGAGGCTGTCTAAACTCTGTATAGTCACAGAAAAGCCAATTGGTAGACTGGCCTTCTTCCAATAGACTATGGAGTGTATTTTCCTTTCCCTCATTTTGCTCTTTCACACTTAAAATAGTTTTCGCTTTTCCCAAACATTGATTCTTGTCCTCCTTTCAAACCAATACTGTTTTCAAAATCAATTTTTATTATCTTTAATAGTACAAACAAATGCAGTAGTTCCAAAAGTATTAAGCACGTGCCCAAGCCCAGAAAAAGCAAACTAGCCAGGGTAGTCAGATGTGGAGACCAAAGCTGAATCTCCCATCTCAGTCCCTTCAGCAGCAACAGCCTACAATCTTTTTCTCATTCCCACAGTGACCCCACAGAGCCATTCCCACTTCTCTAGATGAGTAGTTTCTTGCTTCCTACCCTTTTCCCCGTTCCTCTTCCCACAGGAGGATGACATTCCGCTGCTTGCCGAATTGTACAAAGCATTATTTCAATCAGTGCGCTTTCCTGTCTGTCTGTTAAAGCTGAAATTTAAGAAACAGATGTTAACACACAACTTATTTTTCATTTTCCACAAGGATCAAGATATGTTGGGGGTTTTGTTTGAGTTTTGGGGGTTTTTTGGGTTTTTTGTTTAAGGCAAAAAGATGGACATGTAGACCAACAGCTCATTTCCAGAGGTGGGAGTGGCAGAGAGGACAGCGAAAGTAAGTACCTTATAAAATGACACCAGAAAATATTGAAAAACTGAGGGAATATCACTGGATGAGTCACAGGACAGGATGGAACAAACACTTAAGTTCTGTAATTATTTTACTTCCTTTCTATTTTCAGAGGTCCATTTACTAGGACCTATGAATTACAGAATTGTGCTGGGGTTTTGTTTAGATCTACTGTCATCAAAGAAATTAATGTATTTTTCCATATGGTAGTTGTAACAATAAATTAACCAGTTTCACAAGCAACTTAGTTTTCGTAATGCCAAAAGTGCAGCCTGAACTTGTGGAACAAGGCAATACAGCATGCTAATTCCTTCTCTTTCCTTCTAACCATTGTTCTTGTGTTGCACTTCCTTACCAGGTGGTGATCTCTTTCTACTCTTCCTCACATTTCGTAATTGGTATTAGTGACTTCTTATAGTCATGGAAACACAGAAAATATATGTAAACATCTTTTTTCCTTATTTCAAGCCTAACAAAAACTGCACAGCAATATAAACAAAGATCTACAAAAATCTCTTACGTTCTTCTCCATTGAGAGGCTCCTCCAGCAGGAGACTGTTCATACATTCCCAGTCCTTCAAGAGGTCTGTTGCACAGTCCCACATGCTATCCACAAGATAAGCAGCATGTTCGTGCAACTAAAATGAGAACAGATTGAGTATTTTATCAACAATGAAAATTATTAGAGAACAATACAGAGTATTTCTCGCTCTTGGCTCCTGCCTGTGGCAAAAATACGAAGCAAGTTTTGCAAGCTCTCTGGTTAAACAGAAGATTTTCTTCCCCAATTAACTTAAAAAGATGAATCCAGACCAACAGCTACAAGGAGTAGTGCTACAAGATCTGTCGGAACTCGGGGGATAGGTAGGTAGGGGTAATGGGAGTTTTTTGCTTTTTTCTCTCTCCCCTTTTAAATCTATTAAATCACAATTTCTTTACACTTATACATCATCGTGTTTGTCACAGAAGCACTCACAGTCTGTCTCAACATTGTGTACAGACAGATCCTTCAAATGAACACAACCACACAAAACAGTCTTTTGACCCCCAGGTTGCTCGAACAACAGGAAAACCAGGACAGATTCATGGTTATTAACCAATGAGTGGGGAAAAGAAAAACAACAACAAAATTTAACTGACAAAAATGAGAACCAGAACAACAAAAACCCACACACACCACAAAAACAAGGATATCCCTGAAACCAAACTTACTTCACTTTCCAAAAAGAAAAACACTAATGTCTTCACAAGATTAGCATTTGGACTTTGTCTTCCCCTCCTTTTCAGTATTCCATCATCTTCAGTATCTCTGCGGCTGAAAAGCCTAAAAGAAAAATTATTTCTTGACAAGTTTCTTCTTCATTGCCTTGACCATAGTCAATTCACACCAAGATACTGGTTTTTTACACACCTAATACCTTGATGCTTGGCTCCACATTATATTTTAAAAGAAGTAATTTGGGACAAGTATCATTTGAACAATTTCATATATGCTGAGTCGATATTCCACGGACTGTTTCCAGTGGGATGTATAATTATAACAAAGTGCTTTACAAACATTACTGATAATTGCAGGTGCTTGAGGTCCTATGCTCCTCCTCAACATACGGTATTTTCTGAACCACCCTACAGGAGACTTTATAGCAGCTAAGAAATACTGGAAGGAGGTCTGAGAAGTGTTAGATGGAAAACTCTACTTTGTTTTCCTAGACACCTGACACATTGGATTTTTAGTGGATTTTTTAAATGAAAAGTATTTTATGAAATGGTCATATGGGACAATGGGGAAGAGGCGGGCACAGGGGAGAAACTACAAATGGGAAAACACTCATGATGCAAGCCCAGGTTATAGCCCTCAGACTACATAAGCATTTTAAGACATTTCACAGGAAGGATGGGAATGGAGAAGACGTAGGAACATTTTTATTATACTCCCTGAAGGTACAAGCTTTTAAAGTGAAGCTTTCAAAACTGCTATTTTCCCATTCAGAAAAACTACAGCAGTTCAGAAAATACGGTAATGTTACATTGTCTCTTCTTTCTTAAGGCCACTTTATGATTCACTTTTTCCTTTTCTTAATTAAAACTAGTAAGAATCATCATATTAATGCATACAAATGCACAAAAATCTACAGGAGCAAGAAGTTAACTGTATTTTCTCCATCTTACTTTTTATAAAGAAATTCCCCTGCGGCAACTGCTACCGGCCGATGAGCTGAATAAACCAGGTGGTAGACATTTTCACAGTCTTCTGCAGTCAGAACTTCTTCACTACTCCTAGGGGTAGGGATGGGAAGAAGGAAAGAAGGAAAGAAAGAAAAAAACAAAAAGGCTGAGTCAACAAAGTATGAACTCTAATGAGGGAGATGGAAATGAATGAGAACCTAAACCTTTTCCCTCAATTTATCATCCTAAAACTCAGAGTCTTAGTTCCAAAGACTTCCTGAACAAAATATACTGATGAAGTATGAGCAATTGCTAGGCTATGCTCAAGAGCTCAACTACTGTGTAATGTGCAATATATGCCATGTTCTTCATTTCAAACATTCCATGATAGTTTTTAACTACGAGGCTGAATTCAAAGTTCCTAGCCCTTACACCTACTGAACTGTGGGAGATAAGTAGTAACACTGTTCTAGACAGATTATTTCTGGAATTCCATTTTGTTTGAGTGTAAGATGCACAGACATTTCTATAGCCTGCAGATTATCTGAAGTGTCATGCAGCTGGCCTCACCCACAAGGATGAGAAACACTTAAGTTTCAGTATTTGCTGTATGTCAGATAAGGAAATATACATGTACTTACTGTAAAACAAGAGTGAGTAATTTTATTGCTTGGACTGCAACATCATATTCTTTGTCAAGAGTCATAGACACAATTCTATCCTAAGAACACAAAAGAAAATATTTTTGAAGAGGAAAGAAGTGTAATGCAACTTTAAAAAAATTCATATATAGCCAAAGTAAGAAGTTACACTAACCTTGAACCGACTAGTGAAGAGTTCCAATTTGGAATTAAGCTCCTTATTATAGTAAAGCCCTTGCAAAGCAGTTAGGCATTTGAGTCTTACTTCTCCTTGCTAAAATAAAATTAAGAACTGAATTAAAAGTCAAGTATAGGATACAGATGTGATCTTCATGGCATACAAGATAAGCTTATTTCAGAGTCAGAATTAATTTGAAAAAAAAAATTAAATGCTGTCACAATACCAATAATCATGTTAATGACATAAGAATGTAACCTTGTTTGTAACAAGGCAGTGAAGCAATAAAACCAAACAAAACCCCCCAAGGTCTTACTGAAGTTCCCATCTCCATAAATCAAAATACACCTGTTTCATTCTTTCTAAACACTCAAGATACTTCTATCACTGACGATCATCCCTCGTTCAGTCAGAATTACTAAGTAGATAATGAAAGAAATACTCCTCCTGAAATACAAAATCTACTTCAGCAGGGAACATGTTTTAAGGTACAGATGACTCAAGCAGTTTCTATCACCCCACTGCCAGAGGTTATTGGGTTTTTACACCAAGCCCATGAACAGTACAGCAAGACTGAGCACCCCTCATTACTTTCACTTAAAGTTCAATAGCTTGAAGATTCCGAAGCAAGAACTGAGGCAATGTGCTGACTCAATAATGAGTCAGGGAGTATTTGTAAACTATACTGACCCCTCCAAGCACAGAATAGTCTCTAGGTGGTAGTTGGTAAACAACAGCTTGAGGCACTCACCAGCACAAAAGGGGGCTTTTCCCATGCTTTTTACAGCTAGATAAAATGCTAGAGAGAACTGCCAGGCTACAGGGATGACATGCTTTAATTTGATGTAGTTAAGTACTATGAACTACAAGTTTTCATCAGCAATAAATAAACAGAAAAGACCATTTGCCTACAAATAACAGTTCCTTAAAAAAATCTATATGTACTCTCTAAAAACATTCAAAAGATTCAAGTCGGGCTTGTATGTATTTTGAAATGCCAGTACTTCTGAGTGATAGGGAAAGCAGTGACCAATTCAAAGAGTTAAGAGATCCAAGCCTAGTCTGGAAAGATCAATAACCAAACCCAAGGGGTTCTGCTCCTTTTGCTCAGCGCAGTTTACCTTGTCATGCATAGTCCACCCCAC
Source organism: Callaeas wilsoni (assembly GCA_013398955.1). NCBI lineage: Eukaryota > Metazoa > Chordata > Aves > Passeriformes > Callaeidae > Callaeas > Callaeas wilsoni. Next base: position 43,939 of record VWPU01009773.1, on the reverse strand, counting down.
ATATTTTAAGTAGCTGTCATTGAGAAAGGCGTCACTGTACATTTTCATCCATATTCCGATCTCCTCAATGCAGATGGCTCTTATTTCAGCAATTGCATCTCTGTGGAGGGAAATGGGGCAGTAAGTTCAAACAGATGAATAATTAGAAATAACTTGCTACCAGCTTCCAGAATAAATTAATGATGCTACACATTAGTTACTAAGAGAAACTTACCGGTATCTATGCACAAAAACACCTTTAAATATTGCATTCATCATGTTTTCTATTTCATCCTGATTTTCTTGAAGCTGAAAGAATGTAGAGAGTACATAAACAGTGAGCAGCACTTTTACAGTCGGATCAGATGGTGCTGAAGCTAGACAAAAACTAAATTAACATCTACAAGTGTGACCATTAAATCCTTTCACAGATTCAGAAGTATTCACAGATCTGTTTCACAGTACAATATACGCTATTATTTAAGACATTGTATCTACCACAGCATACAAATTTTAGTCATTCTGACCACTGGAAAACTGTTCTTCAAAATGTAACAGACATCTTGGGTTTCTGAAAGGTCCTTCTTAATTAATTTATACGAAAACCTGATTTAATTTTCTAGTAACATCATTGCTTTTTTATGTATCTATGTATTACTCACACTAGGACTGGCCCTGCACACACATCTAACAAAACTACATCGAGTGGGTGGTTAAGAGATCAGTCTTGAACTGCAAGATCTTTGGGAGATGATCAGAAGATAAACTTGTTAGTTTGTCTGAACTGCCAGGAAAAAAAAACCTTAACAGGTAACAGCACAAATGCTGGAGAGCAAAGGTGAGATGTTTCTTTTGATCATGAAAAAGTTATTTCTGATGTCTAGAAAACAAAAACCTAAAAGAAAACAAACACCACCACCACCCAAAAAAACCCGAAAAAACAAACAGAAACCAAATCACCAATTGCCCCAAAAGTAAAAACTGAAACCTGATTGAATTAGGGCTTTCAACAAGACAACATTGTCAGCAATGAATCAGCAAGTCTCTTTTACACAAAAGAAAGAAAACAGACGCAGACTGCATTTTCAATTTTGATAGTGCTTTCTGTATCTGAAAAAAGCCTTATCTAAAGCCTTTAAATACACTTTCTGCTGAGATCATTAATGACGACATAAAAGCAGTATTTTGCTCCAAGATCATGGAGATCTTCTCTAGAAGCCAAAACCTGCCAATGCATGGTAATTTTTGTTACATATTTGAGCTCACTTTAGGAAACTCATCAAGAAATACAACAGAAATATATCTACTACTGATTGCAGTCTCTCTCACTAACTTTACTACAACACTACTATTTTTAAGACTCGACATTTCCTTCTTTCACAGAAAACCAGACAGTAAGAAGCACCTTTCAAAGTTTTTAAACATTAAACATGAAGAACCTGAAGAGTTCAGAGAGACTGATAACTACCAAAACCAATTACAGAACAAGATTAATTATTAGCTGCCATTTATGAACACTTATCACATGCACACCAGCTAGAGTTGCACTAACCTCCTTTCTCTTCTGTAGTAAGAGTTCCAGCCTATCATTAGCTCGTTTCCCAATTATTTTATTTCGTTCTGCTTCATACTGCCGCTGTGTGTTGTCCATGTTAATACTTAGATTTAATGCCACATTCACTAAAGCAGTCATCAGTTTCATGGCTACAAAAAACAAGTGAAAACAATAAGGATTATTTAAAAGGTTACCTGATCTAAGAAAACTTAGAAGAAAAATCTTGACACTTCTTCCTGTCAACCCTTTCTGTATTTATGAAAATATATTCACTGTAAATTTTTTGATACACAAATTTGAGTAATGTTTTACCAAGAATTCAATCATTATTTATCAAGACAATAGATACAGTATTGCTATTCTGTTCTTTTGTCATTTCTTTAATGTTATAAGCATTACTTTTATTATATTATCATTATTGAATTGAGATACAGGATCTGTTTCCTCCCCAAAATGTAGGTAGAATGTAAGATACAAACATAGCCCAAGAAATACTAGAAGAATTCTGTTATCAGAGTCAGTTAGACTGATACCATTCAGTCTTAAATATACATGGAGTTTCTTTCTTCAAAAGGAAATGTCTTAGACAACCAACACCACCACACAGTAACACCAGTCTTTTTCCCTCAATTTAATTTTAACAAGGCACAGGTTTTTCAAAGACTCATTTATTAGCAGAAGCAGAGAAAGCACATTAGCCAACTACAAGCCAGAAAACAGAAAACCACAATACAAAATACACTTGCATGGGATTTTTGGTGTGCTTTTACTTTTAAATCAACCCTTTTTAAAAGAGTGCAGACAAATACTCCTTTTTCAGAAACTAGAAGGTGATCAATTTTGTGCTTGCTTGTCTTGTGAGCTTCTGTAACAAGGCATAAAAGGGCTTGCACTGGCAGAGCACACACACAAAATTCTTGTGCATGTATCACCAGCATCAAGCTGATGAGCAAGGCTTAAAGACATGCAGGTATATCGAAATACCACCTCACACTGCGATCTCCAAGGATATCAAGATTGAAGAACAAGTCTGAGTTAATCACAGAAGCCAAAATTACCAGAAGTACCAGTAAATATGGATGCAAGGATTTTGTTGGCACTCTTTTCCATATAAAATGATCTTCAACAATACCAACAGTAAAACTCAGACAAACACACAAAAGCAACAGAATTGACTACTGATGTGAACAAATGCAAACACATGGCTTATAAAAAGTATTTTCTTTGACAGAAACTAACATGCAACAAGGCAATTTCTGCAACTTTTATTCAGGCACAACTCAAATTTTAAAAAAAAACAAAGGTAAAAACTTGCTTTTTAAGACCTAGAATTTGTATTAGTCATATAGTACAACAGTCAGAACTGATGATACAGCAGAATCTGTAAATTCTCCTGAAATAAAAGGTTTTGTTCCTCTCTGCATAAGAAATGCCCTGGCTGGTGGAAGTCTCACACAGCAGCAGCCCCACGTGCAGTGTGCTAATGTAAATTCAAGAGAGCTATCAAGGATACAGGACTGACAGGACAGTCAGGACTGAAGCCAGCTGTAGATCAGCCAGGTCCAGGGAAGCTAACAATAATTACTTCTAGTGTGGCAAAACCTCAGTTCCAGACACAGCACAAATTTACCTTGTTCATAGTAAAATTGTTACAATAACCTCGCATAAGCTGACAGCCACACAACGCCATTCACAGTCCTTCCTCAGCAATCAGTGCAAGTCTAGGACTCCCTTATCCAAGAAGCTCATCCTTTGTCCATACAAAGACATATTTCTTTGAAACACTCGTTATACTTAACTCATAAAGGATTTCTTCACAATTTAACACATTGGGAAAAAATTACGTGAAAAGGTCAATTGTATAAAACATAAATTTAGAGATTGTATTATTAATGAAAAAATTCTTTTAAATTCTTTCTAATGCAAAGACTGTGGAAATGCTGCTTTACATAGTGCCATGGCCTCAATATGTAGTACAATTTAAGTTTGTAGTAAAAATTGCAACCAACATAAACTGCAACTTCTGTCTGACTTAATACAGAGTACGAACAGGTTCAACTGCATTTGAGATTAAAAGACACCTACACCCTTATTTATGACCAAAGACAAATTAGTAGAATCAACTGAAAAGTTTCCTTCTATTTACTCTTCTACTAGACTTACAGGTAATAAAAATTAAGTAACAGACAGCTAGCAAAGAATGCTTTAAAATAGTGCTGTGTTTTTAAGTCAAAAAAATCCAAGACAAAAAGCTGTCCCAAAGCAAGTTGCATTAGATGAAAACTGTATCACACAATAAAACATTAAGTGTAAGCAATACCTAAATAAATATAATTCACTGACCTGCCAGAGTGCTAGTGTGCCGAAACGCTCTGACTTGTGAGTCTGACAGCCCCGTAAGCAGTGAAATGACAGTATCCATCATATACTCATCATATATGATGCTATATTGACATTGTCGGACGAGGACTCCAATGAACTCACAAAAACTGGATTTGAACTTCTTCCACTGGGGGCCAGCCATAGTTAGCGGATAATCTCCACTATCCTATTAAAACACAGAAAAGGAAACAGGAAACTCTTTCAAACATCTTAAAAGTTATTTCACTAAAGATTAAGAAGAGATGGGTACAACTTTAAAGTCAAAATCTCAGAGGCCTCAAAAATGATACACGAGAAGAATATGATTCCATAAATATGCATATACTTTGTAGCTGAGGCTTGTTATAATATGAAGACAACATTCTAACTACTAGTTTCTCTTTTTTGTTTGACGCAAAAAAAGAAAGAAAAAAAATTTATGCCTTACAAATCTGTTTTGTTACACTAGAACCATCACATGAACAGTTAGGTGACAAGTTTAGGAACAGTCAGGTCAGGATCATAAGAAAGTTTACAGGGAAATGCTTACATATCAGACTGACACTTTCTGAAGTCTTAAAATTACCTACGACAACACCGTGAATGTAAGAAATAGGTGTCCTCTCCTGATATGGGAGCCCTTACAAATAATGGTAAAATGACAGGGAGAAAAAAAGAATAATTCGTGTCAGTGCTTCTGTGAACAGTTTCTTTCAGAGGCTGAACAACAATACAGGTTGAAAAATAAAGTATCCATGAAAAGGGATTAGAAATCTGAGAGCTACTCATTAGAATTCTGTTACAAGAAAAAGTGAGCATGACATAGTGATTAAAAAAACCATGTACCAACAGTCCCAGGTGTGGCTTTATAAATTTCACACAATATTGCCTTAGAGTAATGAAATCTATTTATGCACTGAGGTAGTTCTAAGGAACACTAAAATCCTTTTAAAGAAAAGGATATTACATTTTCCCCTGAGTTAAAGTTATGGATTTTTTTAATTACTGGAGGGGTGGCAGTAGAGGGAATTGTTTCTGTACTAGACAAATTTGGGGAGGTTTTAAGCTACATTTATGTTCCCTGGAATACAGGATGAAAGGAACACCATTCAAACCTAGGAAAACTCAAAACAAACCAAAACCAAACCAAACCAAAAAAAAAAACCCCAAAACAAAAATGAAATAAAAACTACAACAAACAGACAAAAAAAAAATAACCCCACCACCCACCAAAAAAACCCCCCAACACATCTCATTTACCCCAACACTCTGTGGAACAGAAAGTGACAATTTAAAGGGAAAAAAGCTATAATCCCCATGAACGGGAAAGCATTAGTCTTCCACTGGAGAACAATCAAATTTAAATCCCCACAATTTGTAGATTAATGAATGCATATAAATAAACTTAGCGACCATTTTAAGAGAGAATTTAAGGCCTTACATAAACAGCAAGATAGGGAGGCATCCCCCATAGTGCCACCATAGTAGGGGTTCCCACTATTTAAAAACTGAAAGTCAATATTGATTTCTTAAACCATTAATAAAATCAGTTGCATACATGAAGAGCTTAACTTCCTAGTCTTGTAAGTTCAGTGAAATAAGAGAATTTAATATTTTCATTCATAAAAGTCCTGTAATTTCTGTAACTCCTTATTCTCATAATAAACGTCTAGCAACATGATCCAGCAAGATTAGGACAGGTAAAAAGAAAATAAAAATTAATACATAATCAGCACTTCATTAAATTACCTCATCGAATTCTTCAGTCATTTTTCGGATTATTTCAGAATTCTGCATATGTCGGAACATCTCTGCTGTAACAACTCCTACAATTTAGACATTAGGTCATTAGCACTGTTAATATGAAAGCTGTAGATGGCAGATGACATGCCTCCTGCTACCATGTAAAATAATCCATTCTCACCTAATGTACTGATTACACACGTATTTTTTAAATAAATTTGACATTTTTTCTTCTAGCATCCATGTATAACAAGCACTCAGCACTATTTATATATGTGGGGTTTATTACTATTCTTTTCATGAAGTGTGTTTGTGTGCACATACACACACACCTAGAATTTACTCATTCACTGATACTCAGAAGCCAAAGGTACTTGTGCCAGACCTCTGCATCAGTGAGCAATTACACCATGTGAAGTGACCTCTTGGGACTCAAGATTCTAAACGGTGCAAGACAATTTTGAACAGCTACATTGCTACTTATTATCTTCTGCACTGTAATAAACAGGGTGCTTCCATGCAATTTCTATTTGTCTTGGCCTCGAACTGTTAGATCTCTTGAAGTTTACTGCAAAATTCATGACAAGGATAATCACAGAAAGCATGACAAGATTCTGCAGCTTTAACTTGTAACAAAAATCAAAAGGTCACTACTCTTGAAAGCGCAGATAACCTCTGAGGAACACTGTTAGCCTTCTGGAGATTTACGCATGTTAGAAGTTTATCAGGACAGAGAAACACTTGTGCAGAAAGAATTACATCCAGTCCTCCTCTAGCAAGTGTAGTGACACTGCAAGGCAAGTCACCTTCTCTTCAAAAGGAGGTGAGAGGTAAAAGAAAGGAGGATGTGGAAATGAGGAAAGAAAAATCAGAAAATAAAAAAAATATGGGAACATAATCTTACTGTAGATAGGCTACCATGAAGTTGTCCATAACATCTTTTAAAACAAGCATGTCTACAAAAGCTATGAAGCAATCTTAAAACAATCAGTGATAAAAAACAGGTACATCGAATTTAGAATTCCAGGACTGAACAAGCTGAACTATCAGTGTTGGGAGAGATGATTTTCTGAAACAATAGCAGGAACAGAGGAAGAGGAAGTACATGTTAAGTACCAGCACTCATTTCTATCTGTTGTTAATACAAAAGGCTTAATCAACACTTTTAAACTATAGCATAATATTTCTAAACCTCCTGCTCCCACCTTCAGAAACACTCGTTTAACTCCAAGAACCTGATAATGTAAACGAGCTCTGGGGATGAAGCAGTCTTACAGCATCAGTAGTATGAAAGCAAAGATTGAGAATCATACTATAATATGACTTAAATGGATGAGTAACCATTTCAGTATCTTACCTTTGCAGCCTGAACACTGAATAAAGAAGTTAATGAGATCAAGAAGTGCTATATCTCGGTCATGTTTGTATGACTCTATCCAGTCATCCACTACAGACTGAAAGAAAACAAATAAAAAGGCACTGCTCAGTTTTCATAAATTGAAGACGTTGTTACTTAACTGCTTTCCAGTAAGTGATTCTTCTTCATCCACTTAAGTAACTTGAGCCCTCTTTTTTGATTAATACAGAATTAAATGTTTAAATGATCTTTTACTGCCATAAGTTCTCAAGAACTCATTTTATTCTATAAACATACACCAGTACAAAACTGACACCTAAACATAAAGCACAGGAATACCATATACTCCTACAGCAACATTTTTGGAGGAAGAATGCAAAAATAACTGGGATATTTTACAGAATCAGGTTTTTTAATCACACCTTCTCCCTGCTCTGCCAAGCTATTGACACTTCTCTGAAGATAATATTTGTGCATTCAGTTCCAACAGCTACAGCTCCCTATATTCTTTAAAAAATGTGTCCCTTTGATGAACTTTGCTTCATCCACATTTGCCATAACAGGATGAACAGCACTGCCCTACACTCCATGGATATTAATTACTCTGAAGTCACTAAGGCAAATAGGAACAGGCACGTTTTATTAAAAGACCTTAATGTGAAGCAATTAAACCCGTGATAATCATTTTAAGAAAACAGAATTTACATACAATTGTGTTGTAACCACCCATTTGTAGAGTATAAACCGTCTACTACCGAGGTCACAAAAGCACAGAATCACACAATTTTATTAACATCGGTACAAGAGACTCACTTCAGTATCAAGTTCTCAGGTTTAACTCTTTTTAATACGTTGGTACACTTCCGTAAATGATGGAATAATTCAGAATTTCAAAAGACAGCTAGACTATGCAGCATCTCCAAAGCTTCCTGTCTGTATTCTCAGTGCTTACTCTCACAGGCAATATTGCTGTGAGGACAAATAAAACAAACTGCCATCGAGAAAAGCTTCTGATCAGAGATACAGCTAAAGCCCTCTTCCCTGAATCTCAGAATGTTTATAGTGTGATGCACAACTTCTGTCAGCAAGACAAAAAGAATGAAAAACTCAAAGTGAAACTGTCATGGTCTTTCCAATAGGAACAGAACCTATGAACTAGAACTGAGTGGACTGACCTGAAGGGAAGGGTGAAATACAGAGAAAACAAATTTGGCTTCTAAAGAGGGTCACCATGCAAGAACTGAAGAATGATAGGAATGGAACAAATATTTCAATTAGGCAGCCTTGTTTTCAGAACCTATTCAACTTAAAGAAGCTCCAGCAAAACTGTTATTTCTTGAAACGTTTTGTCTCTGTGAATGAACCTTTTTCTCTTTTTGCCAGGGAACAGACACTAATTCACAGAATGGATTCGGCTGGAAAAGACCTTTGAGGTCATTGAGTCCAACCTATGACTTAACACCACCTTGTCAACTAATTCAGAAGGTACAGAATAGAATTTAAAATAAAAGAGTTAACTTTAAATTGTTATCAAAATTTTTCCAGCTAAGCAAACGCTGAGGGCCGTGGAAAAAACTTTGTACTCTGACTGCTGAAATGGACTTTAAAAATAATATGAGAATTTTTTTTCTTCCTAATTTTAAAAAAAATGACAAAGATTGAGATATCAATTTCCCAATTCCACAGAGTAATCAGATGTGGCAAAAGTCCATTTTGCCCTTGGAAAGCAAAATATTTTGACTGTATATCATTTTAAACAGTTAAAAAGTCATGAAGATACAACTACTGATAACTGGCTGAACAAGTTGCACAGAGCAACAGTTAGAGAAGTATTGTTTTTCCATCTGTTTGAAATAGAACAAAACAAATGATGGGAGTATCAGGATTTCTCTGTGTGAATACGTCCAAGTAATTTGTTCTTGTTCTCAGCTGTAATGCAAGAGCCTGCAAACCTTGAGAGGACTGCAGAGCGACCCAGCTTCCTGCATGTGTATTACAGGAGCTGTAAACTCCAGATTTCCAGTCCCAAAGATAGCCTTTCTTCCACACTGCTGAGGAGTCACATGAGTGAGTCAGCAGGAAAGCTTCATGGCTGACAGACTTACACTTATTATTACACTTTAACTCTGTCTTGACTGGGAGACTCACAGACAAGCAAACACTTTAGTGACTTCTCTGAATTTTAAAAAACCATCAGCAAGAACAGTGCTGTATTTCTTAATAGTCTGACTTCAGTCCTGTTAGTAAATGCTGTGGGGAGAGTCCCTAATGTAGATACTTGAACGGGTTAAATCTCCTAGGTTGACTTGGCCAGAGTATCCTGCTACACTGTAATTGGCTGGAATTTGGGTCAGGAAATTTAAAGAGGCGCCCTCAAGTTGTAGCTAGTGCTTTTACTTTGGATGAGAGAAGAGAAGAGAAGCAACTATTTATTTTCAGATAATCTAAGCTCTGGATGTATGTAAAAACTACAGATTATTGTTAGGTTCTATGACAACAATAAGTCTAAACCACATTTGTATTTAGTTACCACCACACAAAAAGGACTTTAAAGTTAAGCAATCTAAAATAACCTTTCTTCATTCAGGATAATAAAAACTTACATTGAATTGTAGCATGAATTTATTCATTACAAATGTCATTATTCATGAATAACATTTAGAAATGAAAAGTCAGTTCATTTGAATTCAAACATCAACAAAGCAAAACCATTTTATTTTGATTCTTATATACAAGTAAAACCAGCAAACTGAAGGAAAAAAAAATTCTTTAGATTTCATTTGATTAATTAGCATGTAGAGGAAAATACTGTTATATTTAAATTGTATCTACATCCAAGTCACAGAGCTTATCCCAAGTCTTACCTGCATAGCACTCTTGCCCATTTTAACTACTTCAAAGAGCATCATGTTTTCCACACCATTCTGTTGGTGATGTCCATTCATCCGATTCGGACCACCGGGTTTCCCCCCTCCGTTTCCACTTTTCCCCTTCTCTGCTGGTCCTTTTTTTCCTTTTTTACAGGTCTGCAATCACAAGCACAAGAGGTTTTACTTAATTATTATGAAGTATTAAAAAAAAAAATCACTATCCATACCATGAAAAATATAGACAAAGCCTTTGGTTTTCAGCAACCTTTTTGTTTTATATTTTATATATGTGTGTGTATATATATATATATAATATAAATTTTAAAAAAATTCGCAAGTTGAGAACAGCAGATCCTAAGTGATACAAAGACCACCAAGAACTCTACAGGTTCCTTTTCCTCCTTCTCTCATTTAAAATCTTTCAGCAACTAAAAATGTGATTAGTGATAGTGTATAACAGATCTTTCTCATGTTTAAATTGTAAAACAGACTATACATATTTCCTTTAAAACAGCTAAGGCAATTCCCTTAATGCATCACAAAGTCTCCTCTGCAATTCATCATTGTGTTTTCACTTTAACATACACTGGCAAGTGGGAGGTGAGGAAGAGTGGACAGGTGTCCTTGTATTTGATTTCCCAAATCAAGTATGACTTACAGAAAGAAGAAAGAAAAACACGAAGTACAAATTGCACGGCCATTGTATAAAATCTATCACCACCTCTCAATAAGCAGGGGCTCTGCACTGGCACAGGCTCATGGGGTGTCCAAGGAGGGGTCACAGCCCAGGCCAGCACAGCAGGGAAGGAGCCACGTGTGGATGCTGCAAAGCCACTGAGAGGCACGTGGGGAGGACAACTGTCCAAGGGAGGGAGAAGGGCTGGGAGCTGGGTTTAGACCTCCCACTCCACTGTTGTAACCTCCTCTCTGCAACCTGCTTTAAAAAACCCTTTTAACTGAGTTATTGGTTTCTGTTCACTTTTCAAATTAAAAGACACAGCATACATGATGAATTTAAGTATAGGATGGAAAATATGCCAAGAGACTGATCACATCAAAGCTTATCCCTTCCTCCCATACCTCCCTTATGCCTTCAGAGCACTAAGAAAGTATCACAGAAACAGTCAAGAGGAAGCATTTCCACGCAAATACAAATATGAACTCTCTTCACAGAACACTTGCATTTTCAGAAAATATTCCCTGCTCATTCAACTCCAAAGCAAGTGCTAAACTCTTCAGTTCATAACAGTAGAAATGTTTCAGTATCCCTACAGACTGAACATACTTTGCCTTTGCCTTGTTTTTGGTTTTTTCCTTCAACGTCCTCAAAGTCTGTATCAGAAGAGAAATGTGTTTCAGACTCCCTGCAAGGATAAAAAGACAAACCATTTAAACATTTCATCAGAAACATTCTTAAATCTACTACATAAATCACAGTATGCTCTCAGTCCAGTAAGTAAACACCAACAGTGAAACTCTTCCCAAGCCTGCCGCTGAGGAACAGAGCACATCCCCACACTCACAGCCTATCCTGTCTCCTCCAAACAACCCATCTGTGAAGGAAGCCATACAGTAAGATTAAAAGATTTGAGAGTAAGTAGAAAATAGCAGCAGGCTGGGAACCATGCCTTTGGCATGTGACAAACATGACAACATCTCAAAAAGCAAAGAGCTTTAAATATCAGCCACAAATACTTAAACAAAATGAGAAGGAGAAAAAACTCAACAGCAAAAAAAACCCCAAAAGCATCACTTTCCCTGACAACCAAAGTGTCTCAACAGATTTCTTCAAGCTGTTAGAAACTTAGGAAATAATTAAGAGATTTGCACTTACGTTGAAAAGTACAGAAAAGAAGTTTAGGTGAGGTTCCCTCATCAAAAAGATAAGCTGTAGTTCTGTTTAGGCTTATAAGGTAAAAACATACTAAATAAACAAACCCATTTGTTTGATTTCCTGCACATTAAGATATGCTGCATTGATACACAAATCCTTGATTGGCAACATTGCTAAGAAGATGGTGTGTGAATGACCTGAATTATTAATAGAGAATGCTTGGCCTGTGTAGTCTCTATTTCTACATTTCCTGTAGAAATTAACTTAAATGATGCTACTAGAACTCATTTTAACACACAGATGCAGTACAATGAATTTCAGGTGCTATCACAATTTCTGATACATGCTTCCTAACTCAATTAACAAAACAATCAGAAAGATGACCGGAGGCACGGGAGACTCATTCCTATGGATTTATTTATAACCTAAAACACTCCAGAAACTTCCAGTCTCTCACTATTGCAAGTGTCTGAAAGGAGCCTGCTGCCTTTTGACATGGATTCTGCTGTGTCTGCTTTTGCTGACTATGTATGGACTGGAAAAGCCTCCAACCAGGACGTTGGGGGGAAGAACGAAAGAAGGAAAAAAGGTGGAAAAAATTTCTTCCAAAATTCCTAGATGTTCTTATTTTCACAGGAAAGAACTAAATACAAATTCCAAACATTTCACTAGACAATAAACTGTACCAACCGAGAACAAAACCATTATAAACAGTTGTAAAAACATTATTTCATAGTAAACCATCTTCCAATTTATTTCCAATCTTTATTTCTCACTGAAAAGAAAAAACACCCACACAAATAAACTCATTGATACAAAACTGCATCTTTGCATCTTTTTAGACTTCATAACCAAGTTAATCCATTTCAACAGTCTAGAGAAACGTGTTCATGCCATTCCCTTGACAATAAAAGGGGATTAACTGGATTCTTTTGGTCTGCTTAAAATAAACACTTTACTCCTCTATCCAAAAGTGTAATCTGTACCTAATTCTAAATCTTGGAAACTCAAATGTCTGTTTCTTAAAAATTGTGGGAAGACTACAGGCTTAGTAAAATTATGTCAAAAACACCAAGGAACTGATGCCTGAGGGAAGCCATTACTTTGGCTTTACCTAGAGCATTTGGCATTATATATTTTAAATATTAAGTGACCTGCTCCAGTTAAGGGCAAATATTTCAATTACTTGATTTAAAACCAGATTTTTAAAAATATTTTTTAAACTTATTTAAGTTACTGCTGAATTAATACTCAATAAAAAATTAAAACAACGCCTTTATCAGTAGCAAAAAAAAAAATAGAACACTATCCTTTATTATGTTTGTTTCCAAGAAAAAGTAAACCATAACACAAAAAAAAGAGACAGTACATTTACAAATGGAACTACAAATTCTTAAAGCACTTACTGAAGGAGAGTAAAATCAGTTGGTATTTCTGGAGCTGCTATCATTTCTTTATCATCTTCTGGAACACCACTGTATTAGAAAGATATTCAAAAAGCAGTCTGAAGTGCAAGCTTACTTTTCTTTCTTCCTTTGTAGCAGACAACTTCTACAATAAAATAAATCAAAAAATACAGTGAAAATTATTCCACATATGGAAGGGTAAAAGAGTTGGAAACACAAAAAATGTAGATCGCACCATCCTATGTTTCCAACCAAGCTTTTTCCTGTTTAAAGATTTTTCTCCTCTTATGATCCGACTACAAAGTGACTCCGCAAATGGTAAAAGCATTGCAGTAAAATAAAAATAAAGAAACACTGTAAAAAAGCCCAACCAACCAAAATATAACAAAAAAAAACCCAACCAAACCCAAAACAAAAAAACAAAAACAACAACACCACCAGAAATAAAATTTGTAGGAAAAAAAAAAAAACACCAAAAAAACCCCCAAAACACCGAACAACAACACAAAAACCCCCACCACCCACATTTTCTGAATAAGATGAGCAAACTGGAACGGTCTTCACTAAGATCTTTCAAGTAGCAGAGCCCAGAGTTGAGGACCCTAGGGTAATTCTAGTTGACCAAACCAAAACCAGACTTGATGCTGAACTTGAAGCACGGTATGTGTACATTTAAGGATACTATATACAGCAACTTTGTATCTCCAATTTGCCAACTTCCATGTAATTTTCCATAAATATAAGCTCCTTCAACAAGTTCTTATAACCAGCTGCTTCACAACTCCATGTCTCCAGAGCTGGTAACAGACTTACAACAGGTTTAACATTTGAAGCATTTGTCAAGACTCTTAGGAGTATCAAGGAAGATAATACTATCTACATAGTATGAAGGAAAACACTGGAAACACAGTTGTGTTTTAGCAAGAAAACTAAAGATTGTGAAATACTTGTTTTAAATTTCATTATAATACTGTTCATTATAAGAAATTTAGGTTTTTCTCTTATTTTTCCTATTCTTAAGGGGGGAAAAAAACCTCCCTGGATACTTCAAAAGCCAAGTTTTAGCCATCCGGGCTGAAGTTTTCTATGTCACTTGGCTCCCCAGGCTAACTTTTACACAGTGAAATTAAGAAAGCATGATGTACAGGTATTTTAAAGACAGAATACCAAGGAGGAAAACCTTCAGAGTCAGTCTACTGACTCTACAGCTTTCTGCAGTGATTAGGTATTTGAGGGAAAGATTTAATTTTGGCATGCTAAGCACATGTTGCTCCAAGTCTGGTAGCTCTGCTTCAGAGACTGCATTTCAACTGAGCATGTGGCAGGGAGGCTGGACAGGTTTTCTCCTGCAAGTGCTTATTCCAAATGCTAGGGGCCACTGCAGCTTCCAGGATTTAGAGAGACGAGAGAAACCATAAACCCCGGAACTTACTAGGTTCTCTTTCTTCATAGTTCACATAATTACATATAAGCTGAGAACCAGAGTGGAAATAAATAGTGGCAAAGGCAAGGAGGTTCAAGATGATCAATCTCAAGACAGTGTGCAACTACTAAAGCATGTTCCATCCAAAACACGGCAGAAGATAAAAAGCTTCAAGAAAAACCATGCTGCAGAATGGCAGCACCCTCTGTCACCGCATCCCTCCCTTCTCTAAGGCGCCACATGGGCACATGACCAGTGCACTCCATTTGCACTCTGTAGCAACCCATGGTCCCAGGCACAGGAATAACCCCTCCCCAGCTCCACTAAAATGGGCAAAATGCAACTCACTTTTTTTCCCCAGATTCTCAAGTTGAACTGGTTCAACAGCAGGTACCCAGAGTCAAGGCACAGGAAACACAAGACTGCATAGCCATCAGCAGGGGAGGGAAGGGTAAACTTCCCTTCTTTGGTGGCAAGGTGCTATTATACCATCCAGGCCATCTGTGAAATGACATGCTCAGAAGCTAACATATCGAAAAACTCTACGATTTGGAATTTTTTAAGACATTTTGTATTTATTTATCTCTTAATATTTACTTTGATTCCAATCAGCAACTCAGACTTGGAAAAGGACATACTTGAATGCCTTGGTCATCAGGCCGGCACCTGCTCTCGCTGTACAGGGAGGGGAGAACAGAAGAAAGAAAAAGGAAGAAGAAAGATATACATCCACACAAGTTCTTTTTGAGGCAGGCTTGTGATTCAGTCCCAGTGCAAAGCAGAGACGCAAACTTCAAAAACCACACTGCCCAGTTTCAAGTTCAACCTGTCTATCAATGTGTTGGTATTTGATTCTTTCTAGTTTACATTTTTCGATGTTGAGAGGCAAAACATCTACTAAAGTGACAATCAGGATCCTTATATGCAAAGTGGCTCCTTATATGAAACAAACCTACTATCCTACCGAATTTTGCAAAAATCTCAAATTCTTATAATCACAGAACTACTTTAAAGGAAAAAAAAAAAAAAAAAAAAAAAAATTATGAAAATGAATGGGCAAGTTATTAGAGTACTTTTCCTCTACATCAAACAAGCCAAATATATCACTAACAAAACAAGCTGTCAGCCATTTACACCAACTTGAACTTCTTGTCAGAACTGTTCACCTTAGTAGAGACCACAAAACATGAGAGAAAATGTGGCACACTTCTCAGAATCACCTCCTAGAACAGGACAGACACATCAAGTTCTTGCTTGATGCTGAAGTGTTAAACTACTGAGATTCATTTTTTTTGTTTTTCTTGAAGCTAGAACAAAGTTAGCCCTCATGAGTGCAACTATATACTGGTATTCTGGAAAACAGAAGCTAGAGATGAACACCTGGCAACGGTGTACAAAGGAAGAGTGTAAAGGATCTCAGGTGTCAAGTTCCAGCAATGACCAAAAAACCCCTTGCATTTGTCCTAGTAAAGAATAATTTTACAAGATTTACATTCATCCAGAGTGATGTATGTAAATCCAAAGGTCTTTTGATGCTCAGCCAGCAGGGTCAACCCAGTCCAGTAAGCCCTCTCTGGCAGTGGCCAAGAGAAGCTGCCCAGGGAAGAACACTATTTCCTTTATAGCAAAGTCTCCCTGAATACCTTCCTGGCATCCAGAAATAATCCACGGATTTTGCTGGTAAGAGAGGTTGTGCCTATACTTCACAACATCTTATTTTTTCCATTAGTATTTCCAAATAGTTTTTGAACTCAATACTCGGTGGAGGGTCTTCCATCCAAGAAGTCCCAGAGCCAAATTCCATACTACGAAAAGGCATATTCTTCGCCTTGAGTTTATCACTTTCCAATTCTATGTCTTGTTCTCTTGTTCTGGTATGGTAAAAGAGTGACACTGGTCATTCCCCAGGATCCTTCATCTCAATAAACACCTTCTAGAAATTCAAGACTACCGCCAGCCATGTCTTCTTCATGCACTCACTGGATGACTCATTCAAAGCACGTGGTTCAGGAAGTCAGTAAGAAAGAATGATTTTCCTACCAAAATTTTTTAAATATATCAAGTTCATATATCACAGTGAAATCTGAAAAGAAAGAAGTGAAATTCTTGCAGATGTCATTTCAAACAGTACAAGTCTATGTTATCTATTAAATGTGTTCTACTAAACAGATTATTTTAAGAAGTTACCTCTAAGAAGTTAACTCTAAACTAAACTGTATCATAAAAATCAGCTCTTGAGTTTCTTTTTTGGCATGTTCACAGAATTCCAACTTTAATTTTCCCAAGCAGATACTGAAATCTCTCAAGCCTGTGAAAACTTTAAAAGGCATTCAACTTTGCGAAATCATAATTAAATTATTAACTATAAAAAGAAAATGTATCCTGCTGAAGGATCACAAGGTGGAGCTCTAGCCTAAAGCTAACTGAAGAAACTCCAAAAGACAGGTCATCCAGAGGTTGACCTAGTTATTTCTCTGCAATAAACTTTATAACAGATTGCTAAAATTGCAATAATACTGTAGCACATTTCCTTTAGATTTGTATTTAGATTGTTAAGACACCAGAGGATTTCTTCATCTTTTCTGAAATAAAGGCACATACATGTTGATTCCAATGACTCTTACAAAGGCAGAAATGCATACAGCTGCTGTAGTATGACTAGTCTCAGTATTTAGCTTTCAAAACAAGCAGAAGAATTTCAAAACACATTGTAAGAGCAGAAATAATGTATCCCTTTATCGTACCTTGCCATTTAAAACTTTGCTAACAAAACATTAACGAACTAAAAAACCTACTGAACAACAGGAGCAGTCCAGCAACAGTAATCATACATAATGCCTCCAACTATAAATGTAGGAGGGGTTTCTGCTTAAAAGAATTTGACTGCTAAAAGCAAGAGGCAAGCACAAAACACTATCAAGACTCCAAATGCATCTTCATTGAAAAACAGATTTAAATCATAAAGGCTATTTATCCCTATTACATTAATATTTAGGCTGGTTGTGATTAACTCAAATACACTGGCCAAATGTTGACTGCCAAAAGCTGACAGAATTCACCAGCACAATTCACACAATAACACATATGCTGTGATCAGCAGCTGCTGAGGGCTACCTGTCCTCCCACAATTCCTATTGCATGCACAGATATATTGCTGCAATTCAGTGAGCACCCTTTGCTCTAACAATATACCTAATTATATATGTATACACACACACACACACACAATAAAGACTCCCAAAACCAGTCCCAAACGTTTGTGTTTTGTACACTTGTGTAAGTGCAGTAACTCCAGCGTTATTGACCAAGCTCACAGTGAGGTTTCAGGTAGATGGGTTTTGGCTGGGGAGCGTTCCCTACACAGGCTATTTATTTTGGTTGCTGTTGGATGCTTGGCATCTATTACTCGGAAGTTTTATAATGCAAATCAGTAAAGCAGTTATCATTTTTTTGGGAAGGCAGAGATGCAAAGTTAAAAAATGGCTACATGGCCAGGAGAAAGATTTGGGTAATGCAGAATAGGCTGTTCAGAGATGTATTGATTTTTTTCCCTGTAATTCAATTAATCACCTGTAAAATCGAGGACCTCACTTAATTCAGAAAATTAGAACATCTCAAACTGTGATGCTGAAGAGTATGGCTAAAGTTCATTGCTGAATTATTTACCTATCCATGAATGAGAGATGCTGATGCTTCAGGACCAACTATGCAGCAGCAACAGTTAAAATGCTAGTCAGATAAAATTTAAAGAAAGGATCAGAAATACATCCAGTATTTTCCCCTAACTATTTTAGAAGAGACAGCCATTATCAGCTACATTATACCTCTCACCTCTTTTTCTGATAAACTAGAATGCGCCTAACCTTTTGTTTGATAAAATAAGGTTTGGTTATTCGGGGGAAAAAAATCCAGACAAATCTGCTTCTTCATACTCCTTTTGCTTTTATCTCTGTAAATGGACTTTTAAGCAAGATTTTGAGCAAGTACTTGACATTCCCTACAGACTTCAAAGAGTGTATTATTTCTACTAATAGTACACAATCTAATATTTCAGCTGCCAACAAGCTTTAAAGCAATTCTGCAATTTGAGTAAAATACAGAAAACTTACTTCAAGTATAATTCTATAGTGTAACTGTACTTTAATATTAGTTATAACCACATCAGTAGTTTTGATCATATTAAGATAGTGCAATCAAGACTAAACAAAACAATAATGCAATTAATATCTTTATCTGTGTGGTTATTTTTGTGCTGTTTGCTTAACAAATGAGACTTGTAATTGCTTTACAGAAAGACCTGAACTAGAGACCATCAATCTACATTCTTCCTTGCTTACCAGGAGAGACACGGTCAATACACACAGGACCAGTTGACAGTGCCAAAGCCACTGAACAGCTAACATGCTAACAAAGAACCTAAATGACCGAATTCATACACCTCTTATCTTTTCAGTCTCTTTCTTCACATTTTTTTTCCCTAAACTTCCAGCTGCTACACCCCCTCCACACCACGTGGGACCACACACCTCTCCATCTTTCAAAAAATAAAAAAAAGTCGCATTATGACAGCTGTTGATTTTATGCCATCATTACCATTTTTCCCACCGCCCCGCTCTTTATTCATTTTTTATAACATTTGCTCTTCAGTTCATACAACAAGTCTGCTGAATAAGTGGGAAAGAGCCATCTCAGAATATGCTTTTCCAACACCACGTGTTGTTACTGAAAGCAGTAGGTTTTCCTTCCCTCTCTCTAAACATCCAGGAAAGTTTCTGCTCCTTCTGGCACTCAGGCAAACCAGCAGCAAGCAAATTATAAAAACAGAACCATTTCCTTCCCCCATGATTAGCCCTTCATTGGATCAGCCAACGGAATCAACTCCTTCTGCAGCCACACAAGTCACTGGATGGAGCACGGGCAGCTGAACTCTACCTCCACAACAAAGCCAGTGAGGAGCTTTGCCAAAGTCAGAGCATCATCACCAGTGGCAGAGCTCTGCTGTGACACAGGACCTCATACACCAAAGTGGTGAACTGGAGGCCTTGCATGGCTCCTGCCAGGATTCCTGCCTTCTGCTGGAAGGAGCCATGGCCAAAAGCCTGCAGCTCTGTGGGGCTAAGCAGGCACTGAGAGCCCTGTCGCCCACCGGCTCCCACTCACGCACCTGCCCGGGGGAAGCAGCCCTGCAGACAAGCACCTTGCCTGGGACACACGAACCGCCCGTGCCAGCACCTCCTGTTCTCAATTCATCAGGCACCTGCCCAGTCTCACCTGTCTCCTCAAAGCATTCTCCCTGCTCCTTTTCCACACGCACTTCCTCCATTTTCCTCACACAGCAGACAGCACACGTATCTACACAAGCATTCCGCTCTCACCAGCCAGAAGCCAGAAGCCTGGCTGAGAGCAGCTGAGGACCCCAGAAGCTGAGCGAGCCAGCCAGGAAACAGCCAAGCACATGGAAACACAGGCCCCCAGAGGTAACGCATGCACGGGTCAACACAAAGTAAAATTTGTTTTTACGGTTTAACGCTGTGAAAGCAAAATCTTAAACAGGCTTTACTGAGGGGGGAGAGGGAAGAATGAAAGAAAAAACAAATTTAAATGGCATATGAAAGAAGTCAGGCTAAAACCTAAAGTGAACGTTGAGACTTTACCCCTATTTTAGAGACTTACAAAGTGAATAATATAAAAGGACGTTTGTACCACCCTATTAAGTCTGCCAATCTCAACTACACCACCACATAATCCTCCTCTTATTAAAAGCACTTTTTGATTTTTGCTAGTTTTATTAAATATGTAGAACGATTACAGAAGGAAAAAAGCTTGCTACAGTGCTTCACAGTCATAAGATTGCTCATTAAAGTACCATTAATAACATCAATATCTTTAATGAAGGAAGTTAAATGCTATTTTGAAACATAAATACACTGTTACTTCTTGAGTCCTATGAGGTTTTTATAGTGGCATCTAGTAACTCACACTGTCCAGTAAAATGTGGCTTTAAAACACTCAATACCTGCATTACAGTATCTGAAAGATTATTGAACTGCACAATAAATGCAACTATTATGCTTGTTAAAGGGGAAAATACCTGTGTTACTCTCTAATGATCCTGCCCAACAATATTCCCAAGATTTGCTGAAATGCACCTGAAATTCCCATATATCTCTAAAATGGTTTGGGTTTGGATGTCTTAAAAAACGCAAAGGTAAGATAACAAAAGTAGAAGTTACACCTCATTGTGTTTGTCACATCTTTCCTTGCCAAAGAAGAGATTATTTCCAGATGTTGTAGTCTGACTGCGTGGAAAATGAGGCTCTTAGGAAGAATAAAAGCCAAGTCAGATAACAACCAAGACTTCTAAAAAATAAATAAATGGGGGAAAAAAGTGGGGGAAAAAGCCACATATGCCTACTTAAGTCAAAAAGGGAGTACTGGTTCACTTACGATACAAGGCAAGCACACCCTTCAGCTGCCTAAATGCCGTAAATTTCCAAACTAAATTACAGAATAGAGAAATATGCCTCCTCACATACTGATTTTTCAAATATGTATTTTGCACATCCCCTCAAAACCTTTGCTCTTGTAAAAGCTAGGGATGAAGACATGCACAGTCCACAGCAAGCAGGTAACCTGCTCCACAGCAAATCCTTGTGCAGAATTAGCATTGTTCAAATGTACAGCCAACAGCAATGAGTTACTTCAGTACACAGGGTGGAGGCAGGATTTTCCAACTGACAAGGCATTCCCCATCTAGCAAGTTCTATTTTTTGTTCTGCCACTGATCAATGTGAGCCTCCAAGTTGCCTCACTTTAGTAGAGTCCCACTGCTTCCCCTTCTTCCACACAGATTCTCCTCTTAGAAAAGTCCAGGTCACTCGGAGTTTGTGCTCAAAACTTTGGGCATTTTTAAGAACAACTGCATTTGCTTACAAAATCTGGAGGAGGGACTATACAACAGCATACTGCAATAGCTTCAGCTGCTCTTCTAAGATACAGTCAGTATTAGATGGCTGAAATAAAGTAAAACCCTGTAAAATAAAACTACTGAAGAGTGGAAAGTAAAATCCCTCAAGCACATCTCCCAGTCAGCTTGTATCAGCCCAGGTCACAGCGCACTTTGGACAGTCCTTTGCAGAGCCCCTGTACTCCCCTGCATGGTGATCCCAAGCCTTGCAAGACCAGAAGGCAAAAAGAGATCAACTCTGCTCTACGTTTTGTCAGCTGAGATTCACCAGTTTATTAGCTGAAGCTTCACATTATACAAAAATGTTTGAACTGGCTCCAGACGTAACTAAAAGACACTAAATTCACCACAGAAATAGAAGAGAATATAGACACGACTCAAATGGTGTTAGTCGTACCTGGACCTTTAAAATAATTTAAAAAACAAAAAAAAAAAAATCCCACAAAAATGGGAGGAGGATACTTCATTCAATATCATCCTGCTGTCTTCTGCCGAACGAGCCCAGCCGTTTTTCCGACCAGGCCTGGGCTACAGCAAGGGCGTCACTGCCCGGGATTCCCTCGGGCCGCCTGCGGGGCTGCGGCCGCTCTGCACCCAGCGCTGGGCACCGCCTGCCCCAGCACCGCTGCACCCACTGCACCCGCTGCACCGCTGCACCCGCAGCCTCACTGCAGCACTGGGAAACTCACCGAAAGTGCAGCTCCAAAGGCTGCCATTACCTTGCCATTCGTGTAAACAAGCAACAGCAATCATCCACCCTTCCCTGGCCCAAACGAAAATCTATGCCATCAAAAAGGAAAAGGAGTATTTAAGAGAAAAAGAAATAAATATTGTGCCACATCCAAACCAAGCAGTGTGACAGCTAAAACCTAAGGTTTTCATAAGTGGATTATGGCTCTTTCAACGATCAATCTAAATAATCATCCTTACAAAATAAAATTCAAGCAAACTACTCATTTTTAGAAGCTTCGCTTCTAAAACAGAAGAAATAAAGATAAAAACCTTGCTATCTTTCATTAAAAACTTATCTCAGCAACTCTGCCAACCTCAGAACATCTGTGCTCCATACATCTTCAGTCATAACTTAAACATTTTTAATACCCAACATTTTGTTCTTGTTCTCCCTCATAACATTTGGGCTAAAAGCCCAATTGGTTTGTTCGGAGATTTGCAGTACTGAATACTAATTTTATATGAAACAGCAGTTGTGATGTGCATGGCTTTCCCTCATACGATTTAGAGAACTGAATATATCCATAATGAAGAATCTTCATAACCCATTAATTAATTAATTATTGGGTGAAAAAAATACATATCATCACTAAGTCTAAATACAACTCTCTCCTTTTTCTTTATTCATCCTAAAACAGAGTCCTTTTAAAATAATTTTGTGGGAGAGATGACTGGCACTGAAACCTCATGTATGAGAGATCTAGTGTGACAGACTACTGGCATTCATTGAACATCCAGAAGAAAGCGGCCTGGCCACTCGCATATGTCCTAAGAATATTGCAAAAATATTGGCATTATTTAATTAATCAGTTTTTTCAACTCTCTAATTGCTTACTTGTGGCAGGTAAAAAATTAAGCCAACTGAGAGTGCTATAACAAACCAGGCCTGTTTTATGAAAGCTAACATGAAAAAGAATATCAAACCTAAGTTTTTTAGAGACCAATCTCATTTTACCAGGTAAGCTGACAAATACTGAGCAAGTGTTGATGAGTATAAAATATTCTGAAGAAAAGGTTAGTGGGACTTGTCCTTTTGAAGTTATCTTCTGTTATAAGTGCCTCTATTACTGTGCTGGAGTATCCTTTACACAGGAGCATCCATTCTACACAGACCTAAAGTACACAAGTATAGCTTGTTCAATCAACCAAAATTAAACCTTTGGTTTCCTCATTTAATCTTAAAAGAAAAAAAATATCCATAAAGCTGTACCCCTATACATTTGCTCGAGTAAATTCATCATGTAAATAAATCTAGTAGCTCCCTCCTCTTTCAAAAGACAGTTATACCCTACAGCTAAACCTACATGTTGAAAATTTAGTGATGACATTATGCCAGTATCATAATTTGTAGTAAATATTTTATTTGAGCCATGTTCAATACACTGAAAATATTAAAACTACAACTATCAGACTAACAAGCTCAGCAACATAGTAGCTGTTGAGATAAGGTACTTACTTTCAGCCTTTTTCCTGTATTTCCTAAAAAAAAAAAAAAAAGGAGCAGTAGTGCCAGATGTCTCTTAAACAAGCTACATGTGCTATGATTCGTCCCCCTTCCCCCACTCCAAGAGAGGCATTCTGGAACAGGCTGTACCCCACAGCACCGGTGAGCTGCATTCCCAACTGCCCCATGCTCTCGGAGGTGTGCGAAAGCCGAGGCATTTCTCCAGCACCTGGAGGTACCAACCCCTCACCTCCAGCACGTGGAACAAGGCTCGCATGCTAAATATTGCCTTCTGTTTGCTTCCTTCCAGCTGAGACAAAAATGCCATCTTGGGCATAAGGAAAGAAATCCAGCTATTGTTTTTACCCGATGTCACACGCAAAAAGAACATCCTTTTTCAGTCATCATAGCTTACTAGCTCCTTCACCGTAAGCATATCAAAAACCGTTTTTGCCTGCTAAAAGTTAGTTGTTAAGTAAGTACAAAAGATAAAATGAGGTTACATTGCAGTGTTGACTGAATTAACATCACCTACATCTTAACTAGTACAGCAGTATAATACTCGTGATTCTGTGTGGCAAATTCAGATACAGTTACCACTGACCAACCCTTTCCTAGGACTCTTAAGATGTTATTGGGGGGGGAAGCTAGGGGGGGAAACTTTATACTAAATTGATAATTACCATTCCACTGGAGAAGGAAAAAAAAAAATCAACAAAAAACCACCAACCCAACTGAAAAAAACTAAAGAAACCGTTTCGTATTCTCTGGCGTACAGTCAGATCTATTAATGGCAACTCATCTGCAGTGACAATTAAAGCTAATATTCTGAACTTGCAAACAGAGAAGACTGAGGAGCTGACAAATCCCATCCTGCTGACTTTTGTGGCATGGGAGGTAACCTCTGACAGAGGGATGGAAAAGTCAACTGCAATAGAGAAAGTCACCAGAGGACAACTAACAAATCTATAGTTGTCCAACAATTGCATGGAAAATACTTTATTCACCATATTTCCAGCTTTTAACTTATTATCTGAACTGTGTCATCTTCTTGTGGTTTTCAGTTCATGATAATATTTGCCTTATCAGTTTGCAATTACCTGTAATTATTAAAACAAGAATTGCCAGAATGCAAGCGCCGTATCTGTCACCACGTCTTCCCCAAGAATTGCTGCAGTTCCGCAATTAACTGCATTCCTACTCCTAGCATGGGCTTCTCTGGTTTGTACCAAGTACCTGCCCCCCACCTCCCCACACCCAAATCAGAAACAGGTAACTCAGCAACTGAGAACACAGCATTCTGTTACACGTAGAGTTTTTCAATTCTCACTTTGTTTCTCTGACATTTCTCAATTCCAAGTATTTCGTTGGACAGAAGAGGGATTATTTAAAATAGGCAATACCTCTTTCAGAGTGCTTTGATCTTTCTACTCCATTTTACGTTGTGCACTGATGCAATGCTGAAATAAGTCAATACATTTTCTCTAAACACATATTTAATTTTCTGAAACAGAATTTCAATCTTGTTGAATCCCCCATATTAAGTTATTCAGTTCTCCTAGATACCTACTCAAGAGCAGTGTTTCTTTGACTTAATTAGTTAGCTGGCAATTACATAATTATTTATTACTCCTGTGTTGAACTCAGCAGACTCTGCTTTTATTCATGTCTAACAGATTTTGTTCTCCAATTACTTTTACAGAAATCTGTGACCACCTCTCACGATTTACATCAAATCGTAACACCTAATGGCAAATAAAAACTTTTTAACTAGGTAAGATTCTGCAAAATCATTTACTACTTACACCAAGTTCATAGCTCCTGAAACCATGATTTGCTCACCAAAATAATTTAATTACATGCAGTTTGTCATCACAGGGTTGGCTATACATTATGGGAAAAGGGAAGAGATTTAAAATTAGGTAACTGGATCAGGATTCATGCATGCTTAAATACCTTTAGACAGAAAATAACCTAGTATGCTTAAGTATTATCAAGTAGCAAATTTTTTCAAGTCATCATTTTAATGCCCCAGGCACCAATTTCAAAAGAACACTCGATGAACAATGAGCTTGTTCTACTATTACATTACAGTAATCTCTTTACATTACTAATGCAAACTGCCAACTTTGTGTTCTTACTCAAAAAGTCACTTACTGTTTAGAATTGCTCTGGCAATAAATCAGCAGTATGGAATTCTCATGCTGTTGTACCACTAATCAGGATTACAAGTATAATATCTTGTTTCAACTCAAATGGAATTCCTATACAGGCATGCCACTGGCAGTTAACATCACCTGACAAAGTAGCTACACAATGTTCAGTTACAGTAACACAATGCTTGGACTGAAATATATTTACCATCTTTCCTTTAGTTTGCCCACATTAACTAAATGTAATCACTTCTAATGTTTCAGAGGACGGTTTAACTGTTCACCTAACATATTAAAAAACTCTCATTGTTTTGGTCATGATCTATTGCATAAGTGTCAAAACACTGGTTACTAGTCAGTCAACTGATCTGGAGAAGTAACTATACAAACCTCACTGAAACACACTTAGCAGGTACGTCTGGGAAGACTCAAATGTCAATAATCAAAAGTTATGCCTCTCCAAGATTCTTCTTCTCCCTATTTCAGCATCATCGACTGTTGCTTTCACATGGACATCACATTAAGAAGAGTTTATGTATTAAAATCACATTCTGTTTGGAGTAAGTTTCCTATCCCCCACCACACACATGCCAGGGGCCATTGATACATGTACCCGGATCCTCTGCGATTCCATAAACCCGAAAGGCAAGACTAATATTCCATTCAGAGGATGCTTTCTTGGCATCTGACTGCCTTGGTCTTGAAACGATATAAAACAATTTCCAGCACAAGTTAAGAAGAGGTAATATCATTCAATCTAATTGTTAGACAAGAACATTTTTATCCGAGTGTAAATCAGGTCTGGCGGTTGTTCAGCTTGACCTCCACTCACTATAATCTTGCCCTAGGGTATGAAAATCCTAGATCATTAAATGCTACAAATTTAGTCTTGCAAGCAACCTAAAATGAATCTACAATCAGAGTCACAGTTTTCAACTGCTGTTAAGTGTTGCAGACAAAAACGATAATAGGTAACACAATGTCAAATTGGGCTTTTCTTTGGCAGATTTTGGGTTTGGGGTTTTTCGTGGGATTTTTATAAGAAACACAACTACTATCTCTATCCTTAGTATATGATTTTTTATTTCAGGGTGTTTTTGAGATTAAGAGAAAGTAACTATCCTTTAAATTCAGAGATCAAGAGAAAAACAATGTATACTGTTTTTTAAAATTTAGATAGATTTCAGCTGGAAGTTTTTGAAGTTTTTCTGAGAAAAGATGGGTTTAGACAAAGCTGCCCACTTCTTTCAGTTATGAGGAACATTTTTAAATGCCAGCTTTCCTACAATTCTCTAGACAGTCAACAGACATTTTAGGAACTGATACCAATTCATTACTGTGAAACAGATGCCTGCCAAAAAAAATTAATTACAGAACATAAATTTTATTACTATGTGAATTAACTTAAGACTTCATATGCTAAGTGCAAAAACTATCCTAGAACTGCAGATCCTGGTATAATACACATTACACTAAGAAAACAGGGCAGAAGAAAAAAACCACCAGAAAAGTATGCAAGCACTTCTTGCAGCTGATCATAGCAAGACAGACCTGCTAGGCCACCAAGTAGTAAAATTCCTCTTGTGCAAGTCTTAGCTGCAGGGAAGGAACAAAGGTAAGAGCAACAGCCCAGCAGAGAGGGAGCCAGACAGCAGCACCGAACCTTTAAAAAGGTCAGGGAAGACGGATGACAGCCCCAAACAAGCAGTAATTAGCTCCTCCTGAACTTAACTTACGTGGTAAGGAAAGGTCTAAGGACACAGCTGGAGCAGTTGAAAGACTAAAGCATGAGAAAGGCAAAGTCACAGCTGTTCAACGGCAAAGGAAAATCACAGCACACAAACACCATCCGAGAAATGAAAAAAGCTTTCGCGAGACCCAGAGATATCACTCAATTTACAGAACTTTGCATAGGTCTCCAAGGCAATTAACTCCAATTAACATCCACATATATTAATAAAAACAAGAAAGCATAGCAAGTGTTAAAACTTAGATATCAAATATTAGTAGTGAATTTACACGCAGTAAACATACCACCAGTGACAAGCTCTAAAAAAGCATTTTCACCTTTGTAGTGATACATAAAAATAGTACTCCATCAAAATTGTTGTTCACACAGCTTTCTCGCAAACAAATGCATAAAGCTCTTAACACCTAGGACATAATTAAGGAAATAATTCTGGCATTTTATGACTACAAAAAAACCCAATCCACAAAGGATACCTTACCCTTTTATGCCTTACATAATGTCCTCAGGTTTCTCTGTACCATATACAAACACACATCTCTTCCTTCCAAGCAAAATAATTTCGTGATGACTACAGACTACCAAGATACATTCTGCAGCAAGGAAAGTTTAATCATTCTTTACATTACCGTATTTCTGTATTTAATTCTGTATTACAGCTTAACCTGAATATACACATTTTAGAATGGCAACCACAGTCCCCTAAAGTCCCCTAAAAGAACATTTAATGGAGAAAACTAAAGTTGTTTCAATTGATATGTCAAGTACTGTACAGTATAAATTGAGAATTTTAACAATATCAACAACCTGACTTCCCCAAGAATCAATACCCTTAATTTACATAGAAGGAAAAACATCAGTCTGCAGAGAAAAAGACAATTGTCCAATGCTATTTCCAGAAGCAGATACCAAAATATTTTCATGTCCTCCAATAGTGCTGAAGAAAACAAAGTGCTCTTCAAGCAATTCACTTCACATCATCAAGCGTTTCACTTTACATACAAGGCACAACCTTGGATCAACACATGGAGCAATTTCCAACTCAAGAAATCTCCAAGCATTTGCTAGACTGCAATATTTACAACCCTCAAGCACTAGCATAAAATCATGCTATTAAATGTTTCCCCTTTACCAAAACAATGTTCTTGTTCACAATAGCAGCTAATATTTGCAGGGGAGAGAAGACAAAGAAGTGCCCTGGCTGCCTATTTAATCCACATCTCTCACCAACTAACACATCAGGGTTCATGCACTATGACAATTCTCTATCCTGAAACTAAAAGATCAAATGTAAGTTTTAATACTTACCATTCCCAAAGTCTACATTATAATAACACACTAAATATATCTTATTTATTATTTACTAATAAATTACACGGTTTAAAACATGTGCATCTCCTGCACAGTAGTGTAACATAAACTAAGTATGACCATATGGTGTGCTGGAACAAACAAAACCAAATAAATAAAAAATATTAAACTGTCCAGGTAGAAATACCATTTGATGTTTTCTACATCACACAGTCTCTAATGTGCAATGACATACTACTTGTCAGCAGTTCTCATCTAGGCAACATGATGGCAAAATCTAAACAATTTTATGTGATTTTTTTGGTTTTCTGGAGCACACAAGGCTAACAGGGCAGAGGGGAACAATATAAAGCATCTATAGATTGACTGATGACTAGAAAAAAAAAGAACTTTTATCTTCCTCAGGAAAATGAAGAAAATGCATTTTGCATAGAAATTCATTTCGTAAAAACCTATCAGCATGTCTGTCAGCAGGACTAAGAAGTAGACAGAACTCATACTGGAACAATGAATACAGGAAAAACATCACAAGGAAAAAGTCCACAAAAACGAAACAGACTGGAGAGAGATCTTTAATGATGAACAAAAAAAATAAAAACCCAGAGATGACAAGGGAAACACTATGTAGTGACCATGTTTAAATATTCAGCCCTAACAGCTGATAATCATATTCTGTAAGCAGCAGGATCAGAGGTGTGATGTTGCAAATGCAATATATCCCCAAGGAAACAATACGTCTTCAAGATGTTCTCTTGAAACTGCTTGTGGTTGATTGAAGCAGCATCAGCAGCACGGATGCACACCCAGGTAGCAATGCCCGCAGTGCCAGGCAGAGAACACAGAGTGAACATGGCTTGGTGCCCCTTCCCAGTCCACAGCCACAAACACCAAGCCAGCACTGCTGCAGTGTTCTAGTCCCCTCAGTCACATGAAAGGACGGATACACGTGCATTTTGTCATGAGTGAAGAGAACTTACTACCAAAAATCTTTGTTGAGCCACAATTGGCAAAACTCTCCTCTTTCACAGGAAATGCTGATATCTGAGTATTTTTCATACAGACAAAATCACTCATGAAGAGTAGTATTTTAAGAAAAATTGGTAAAATTATAATTTATTAATTTCCAGTGTGAAACAAACCTTTCCCAAACTTTTATAAGTGACACCAGACACAGGTTATCTGTGTTCCAATGAAACAGTTTGAAACTAGAAATGAAAATGAACACAAAAAGCCCAAAGAAAACGGTAAACCTGTAGTAAAAAGTATGCATCTTCCTAATCATCCCTCAGCCATTTTCTAGTAGACAATTTTTTTGCTATGGCTATGGCTGCTTCAGTGCTGACTTTATTTTCATGTGGGGAGCAAGTAAAAAAGACATTGTAACAGATGATATCTAGTTCTTCAAAACCTTCTCGAATATTAGCATATAGACTGCACTCACACTTGCATCCTCATCTATCCATCCTTGTAGCACAGGCTCCTTTATGATCCCTTACTGATCAGAAGAAAATCAAGAACCAGGCATTCTCACAAAATTTTAAGTCTCACTTCAGCCTGTGAAAACTGCTATGAACTCCTGGAAGGCTTCTGCAACTCCCAAACTAAAAATCCTACAAACACATGGAGTATGGGCAGACAAAGTACAAACCCAGGCAGTAACTCATCAGCTGATTCATCGGTGGTTCTCATGCCACAAGGAGAATGATGTTCAGCGAAATCCATTTGGACAAAGTGTATAAATTCAAAAGTATTGCCTCCCATAAATACTTGCAAATAGGTAACCATTCTTTTTTAAAAATGCAGCTTTTTAACAATAGTTAAAAACCTCAGTCCTTAAAACAGACTATTAAGCTAACAGTTACCCTTCAGACAAGGCAATCTTGAATTGCTCCCTCAAAAAGCCAAAAGATTGAGAAAAGTGTTGTCAATCAATGCTGCAAGACAATAATTTATTTTTTTTTTTAATTTAAGCCACAAAGTTGTGAAAAATACTGTGGAATCTTCTAGTGGCTACCTCCTGAATCTCATATGCTTTATTTAGTTACATGAAAAAACACTAAGCACTCAATGCATGCAATTTTTTTTCCCCTCCACAGCTGGACACTAGTGCAG
This sequence comes from Callaeas wilsoni, assembly GCA_013398955.1. Lineage (NCBI taxonomy): Eukaryota > Metazoa > Chordata > Aves > Passeriformes > Callaeidae > Callaeas > Callaeas wilsoni. The sequence goes on along the minus strand of VWPU01009773.1, from coordinate 12,945 downwards.
TATAAATGCTACTGACAAGAACTTAGAGGATTTTTTAGCAGGATTTGAGTTTTACAACAAACTTTTAAGCAAGGTATATTGTACAAAGTTAAACATGGTTGGCCAAAGCATAAGGACCTGGATGACAATCCACTACAGTCAATCTACTGAGGTGTTTTTGCTACTCCAAAGTTAAACAACTGAAATGTTACAGCTCACCTCAGTTTCAAGCTTCCATCACTAAAACCATATAAAGCAAAGAGCAAGGCCACCAAAGCTCACACATCTTCCTTTGAAATGCTTCCCTTAGCTTTGCAAGAGCTACAGTGCCCATCTGACTTAACCCTAACGAACCCCACTCCCCCAAGAGCTCAGCAATGCACCTACTTGCCTGTTTATTTGTGCCCTTCAACAACCACTTTTCTAAGCCTGGGTTTTCACAGCCCAGTTCATGTAGCGCACATTATTACACGCCCAGGTTAGATTAGAAGCAGTACGCACTTAAAAGAAAAAACAAACAAGGAAAATGTTATGGTCAGAAAATTTCTTACAAACATTTTTTCAAGAGTACAATCCTGTACTTCTCACTGCAAAGTAATGAATAATTTCAATTAAAGATGACTGATCTAATGTGAAAACCTTTCCTATTAAAGTGAAAAAGTGTTCGCTTTTTATCCTCTCCATCAATACATTCAAGAACAAAATGAAATTTAAGTTCAAGGACTGCTTTATGAACTTGAATTTATGACTAAGCAGATTGTGGGCCTTCACAATCTTACAGGTAGGCATATCTATAGAAGCCTAAAAACGTATTTTTTAAAAAATAATTTAAATAAGCCTTTGTAATACTGCACAAGGAAACTGCATATCTAGCTAAAGAACTGTGAGCGACAAAATCAGGGAAAATATTTTATTTCTTCCTTTCCAGCCTTTTGCCCCAACTGGTATTAAGTGATCAAGTCTACTTCCACAGTAATGAACAGGTACCTAAAACCCCAGGGTGGCCCCTTACACTTCCTCTGCTTTAGCAGATTTTTTAAAGGTCCTGGTGGAGTTTCTCATGCCTTGTCAGTGCTAGTGGTTGATGTGGACACATCGGCCTGTATCTCAATTACTGACAATTCCTCCCTTCCTACTTGATACTTCAAAGATCATTTACCTCTCAAGATGAATTAGCAAACTTTTTTTTTTAAATGCAATTAAATAGGGCAGCACTACCATGTCTTGCAGAGAATTCCAGAAGACAGAGGAGTTAACACTGTTAAATGACAGATGCTAATCATAAATCTAAATATCTGGGGGCAGGAATGAGAGAGCAGGAGGAAAAAATGAAAATGGCATGGTTAAAGAATTACTTCAGGAAAGTAACTGCCACCAAATTATGATCAGAAGATTAATATTCTGCCATTATGAAATGGACCATATTTCCCTACCATACAATTTCGCATTTATTAAGTAAAATTAGTACTACTGGCTTTTCTGCAGTATCTTTTGCGTTTATTTTAATTAAGCTCCTAATGAAGAGAAGTTTAGTAGTCTAGTAATACTTCACAGGAAGTTCAACTATAGTGTAACTTATGAACTTCATTTTGTACCCCATGAAGCAATACAAGTAGACAATGCACACAACAGGTATGCCCACCTACAGTATCAGCAGTCCACAAGCAACAACACTCAGGGAGCAATAACCCAGTCTGTTCCAAGCTACTGCATGGCATTTTCAGAACAAAAAACCATCTCTTTCCACAATTAAGCCACTCAAGAGTCTAAACACAGATTAATTTACAAGACACAAAAATTGCAGCATGATACCTACATCACACCATCTTCCAGGTTTCTGCATGAACATCTGCCTTCTGTGCCAACGAGACACAGAAGCCCACCAGGAGTCCTTTGACAGCGATACCACAAGTGTTTATACTTGGACAAAACAGTACCAGATCACACACTCACAGAACCTTGATGTCCCTTAGACTGAGGCCCACAGCTACATTTCTGGTAATCTGCCATTAACCAGATCTGTCCTGGACCGAAGATATATGATCCAGCATTAAACCTGCTTGATTACAGGTTGATTTTACAAACAGGAAGAATAAGTCAGCACCTTCCTAACATGTAGGTGTGGCATTTTTGATTCACTGACATTTAAGAGTGCTGCCAGGCCTTATGCGCAAGAGATGGGCACAAAATATGAAAGTTAACTATTTTATAATTTAAAAAACAATCTGAAGCAACACTAAAAGCAGTATTCCAAACAACGGAAGCCCTTCCTTTACCTAGCACCAGTAGAATTTTGTGCTTTGGAGGAAAGGGAGGTTGTCAAGAATGCAGACAAAGAAAGAGAAGGCACGTATAGAACACGCAGCTTCAAAAGTCACCATTACTGTAAAGAATTAAAATACAATAGTATTTTTAGAATGAAAACCTTAACTTATATAGCAGGACAAAGTATCTCCAAAAGTAAACACCTTATGTGTCCAGTAAAACAAATATAGACTATAACAAACCAAAACACTGTCGTATATACCCAATTACATTTTCCTTAAAGACACTCCTTACTCCCATGAGTTTGCATTTTCTTCCATGTAGATTTATCATTACACTATATCATTAAAATAGTCTAAACCAGTGTTATCTTACCACTTTTGACAACTCTATTTCTCAGCAATTCACATTTCTCTTAATGTAAACAACCTCTTTTGCTCTCCTTTTGAACTCCTTCCATGTAGCATCACTTTCTCAAGATTTGAGGATCTAGTAACAACACTGGTGAAATACATTTTTCAAGTAACTTTTTTTGCTTGTATTGCCATAGAAGATAAAAACTTCTGATTCACTACAAGATACTGTTTCAGAATGTGACAATTGCAATAATTACGGGTTTGTATGATGCCCAAAATAGCAGTGATTTTACAGCAATATGCTGCTTATACTGTTTGGTATCTAACTGATTAATTCAGTCACTTACAGGATCCCCAAAATACATGAAGAATCCTCCTCCATTTCATTTACAGTATAATATATTCCCAGATTACTGGCTCCAGAGAATCCCTTACATAGAAGTAACACAGATAACCCATGTTTCTAAGACTCTTGACTATGTTCTATGATACTGTGGTACACAACTTCAATATACGACCTGCAAAACAAATCCTTCAACTCTAAATGTCATTGTTAAGTATTTTGTACGGAAACTACCAAATCTAAAAATTGAATACACATTTTAAACCATCATGCCCTCCAGCAGTTAAAAGGTTTTACACCACTATTACTGAATACTTAGATTATAAAACACGTTACACGTTATGCAAAATGCATTCTACAACTTAAGCACTTCCACCATTTCCACTTACTTTCTTATTTCACAATCTTTGTCTTTTCTACACCTTCTCAAATTGTCATTTACCTGTAGAAAAGGAAGCTTCTCAACAGCAACAACTTGGCCAAATTCTAGTAATTTCAAATTTTGTTCTGTTATTCCTTTCACTTATCAACTAAGAGGACATGTATACCAATTTTTGAAGAGATTGCATTAAATATCCTCTTTTTCGCTAAATAATGAATGAAACTACAAAAAATAACCATAGTAGTTTGACAATATAATAAAATAGATGGGTTGCTACTGGAGAAAGAGCAGTCCCACTGCCCCCTTCTTGCATTTATTTCTGGCCATACTTCATAGTCAAGGGCACTTGTCATACTCTTTGTTGAGCAACAATCTATTAATTTCTTTTCAAATGAATTAGCTTTCCAACAGTTTAATAAGCTGAGCTGGCTCAACAAAAGGGTCCTGTGGCTGGTGCAAAACAGTTCTTTTGAAAATCAGTGAGACACTATGGCAGACATAATCAACCATCCAATTCCATCAAAAGCAAACAGAGATGTCCATACTGTTTTGGTAACTACAGCTGCTTTAGCAGTTGCCACACACTGCTCCAAACCCAGCCTCTCTGGCTATGGCACTATGAGGAATATTTAGTACAACACCAAGTGCCTCTACCAAGTGTTACCTAGCCATCTACAAAACAGAAAAGCCTGGCCCCACATGCTGTTTTTCCCACAGTAATGAAAATTCTTAACTCACTCTGGTTTGTGCTGTCTAAATAAATTCAACGTTCTGACAAGCCAACAGGATCGCCTTTGCCTAAAGCCTACATAAAATGGCAATGAAAGCAGCAGAGATGTGACAGAAATAGAAAATTGTTAAATTCCTGCAGAAAAATGAACCACTAGCTCATTTTACCAAGTACAACCTAGAGTGGTCTCATCTAGGTTCTCTATTACAAAGTTACTTCACCACATCAGACATGATTAGAATCCAAGATTCCTCCATGCAAAGCCAGGACTAGCTTTATTCCAACACAGGCAGCACTCATCGCTGAGTAGTTCAATACTCCAAGAGTATGTAATGAGAACTAGTTCTATTTCTAATTATTTTCTTGATTGATCTGTGTAGCTTCTACAAAGGATGCTATTATGAATGAAAACAAATTATAAAAAATTTACATTAATTTAGGGAATTTCTCTTTGAATTCTCCGTTAAAATTTTAAGACCAAGAAGCCCAATCCACCACTTCATTTCCCTTCGCATTCTGTGAGCATCTCCAAGAAGGAACCCAATAAACTGAAGAGTTCCAGGCCAGTCCTGGTGCAGAAAACAAGCTGCTTTAGCACACTACCACACCTATGCTAAGGACCCTGACCTCAATATTTCTTCCTATTAATCCATGCTGTTTCCAGCATGCAATTCACTGTATAAAGCTCCTTCATGTTTAACTCCCAAAGCAAAAGCTGGAATGACAAAACCTTAATACTTAAGCCAGAACTGAGGCCACACTTTAAAAAGATGCTTAACATGAAAACATATTCAATCCAAATTGCAAAGACACACATTTATCACTTCATGCAAATTACAGTTGTAAATTACACGAAGAAAACTATTTTATTATCTTTTCAAAATAAAAAGCTGTAGAAAATCTGGCTAATAGAATGCAAAACAAACTATCTGCAAAAACTGCCACTCGAAAGGGACATTTTAATTAATTATAAATCTATTTGAAATCCAGATGCTGATTTTTTTTAGACACTGCTGCAGCAAAATACTTCCATACAACACAGCAGTCATTTAGAGCTGATCAACTGCATTAACAAAAAACAATATAACAGTAATTTCCAAGGTAAAATATGGGACCCTAATAAAAACATCCACAGCTGCTTTAGTTTTGGTGCTGTGAGAACCTTACAGTAATTAAAACACTAACAGCGTAATGAATTTGTCATAGCAGTTCTATTTAATAAATATCAGTTAACTGAAAACTGGCATTTATAATGCCAAAACACAAGTAGGGTAAACCTTAGTAACTTTTACAGGAATTTTCAACCTAACTATACATACTAAGATGAATGACAGTTCTTAAGCAGCAAGCTCAGAATGAACATTATTCTCACAGCATTACTTGTTATGAATATGCTACGGCTCCCCAGACTGGAAAGAAATAAACCTTAATATTGCAGAAACAAAAACCAACACAGAAAAGCTTGAAATACCACACACAAAACGAACACAATGCAATTCCTTCCCACAGTCAGCATCCTACAACGCAGAGACCTCCTGAAGAGTAGCACTGCACTCCATTCGTAACTTTTTTCTACACCACATGAAACCAGAAGGGTACAGCGACAAAAAAATGGTATGTTAATGAGATGATAAAGATTATTCTTACTCTTCTAGTTACAGCATTTTGTTCTTTTGACATCAAAAAAAATAGGGGTCATAATTGCCTGTTACTGATTTATACTGACAGAAATTAGGCTCAAATGTTAAATAAAGATCAGTTAATATTTGCAGAAGAGTTTGAACATACAAAATGCTATGTAAGTAGCCAGTATTAAGTCTTCCCACACACTCACTCTGGCATGCTTCCAAGCAGGGAAGTCCCACAGAAACATTTCAACAGCAGTAAGGAGAAACAGAGAGCTCAGGCAATTGCAGCTATATTCACAACAGTCCTTCTAAAGAGCACCTGCAAAACTGGGGAGAACCAATGCCCACTGCCTGCTACAAATTCCAACACCAAAAAAGAAACTCCTGTTCCAACACAGCTTATATAAATGCATGCTGAACAACCCACATCTCTATAATCCTCTGTACAACCTAAAATGATCTACAGAACTCCAAAAATCTTGTAAATAGGACTTTCCTGTTGCCTGGTATTCCTGACCAGACTACAACGTCACAAAGCAAAGTCAGCCTACAGTGTAGGTGTCAATCTGATTTTCATAATCTTATTTTCAATACATCACAGTTCTGCCTATAGCAGACTAGTTTTCCCAGCCTTAAAATCTAAAATGGCGAGGAATTAGGCAATGAATCACAATGTAATAGTTTCTGATCACTCATGAGCAAAGCGCTTCCCAAACACCTTAAGAAAGCCAGCATCTTCTTAGCTAGGATACCATGTTGCAAAAAACACTCTGCAAGCTTTCTTCCAAGAGTGGAAGAAAACAAAATGGTCTGAATTGAGCCAAAAGTGAGGTCAAGTGGAGAAGAACATGACATGTTCAGGCATTTCTCAGTATCTCTGAAGGACAATATTAATATTTCATGAGATTAAAAAAGGGTATATCTGATTTAATTATCAGGTACTCTCAGAGATAAGACCTGTGGCCTCAGCATGCCCCAAGAATCTCCAAAGCTGGGAGGGATGGGACTTGGGATCATTGCATAGCATGGTCCATATTCTGTAAACAGGCCAAAGCCAGACCTCATGTATAGAGCTGGCACTGCAGCTTCCAGGAACCACAGAAAACTCAAGAGTGCAAAGGCTCATAATAAGCTCTAACCACAGCAGGCTGGTAAGCATCCAGCTGAAGGAGGAGGTCTAGCAGGGTTTTTACAACAGCATCTGATTAACCATGCCAAGGCTGCAAGAAAAATCTTCTATAACTGTTCTTAAAATCTTCTCTTACCCCTTCCATCTTATTCCCATTAACACCTGCACAACTTCTAACCAGCACATAGACTGAAACCAGAGAAAAATGTACATCATCTTCCTGCCTGCATAAATTAATGCAAATCAACTGCAGTCCTGAATTTCCTTGTGGAGCTCTAATTGATCTATGACAGACTTTGCAACATTTCGGGGGGGGGGGGGGGGGGGGGGGGGGGGGGGGGGGGGGAAGATAAAATGGAGATCACTGCAGAGATTAGAGGACTACTTTTGGAACTGGCATGTCAGCCTAATGGTTTTTGTAAGTACGACCAGGTAGAAAAGTAGTAGATGACAGCAGGAATAAAGTTTTCTTTTCCTGGCTCTACAGTTCCAGAAGACATTGCTACTACTGTTGGACCAGGTAACTGATAAAACACTTCAGCTACTGGAACACTGAATATTTCTGTATTCTTACTGGCCAAAAGCTCCAGTATCCTCTACCATGCAGAAGCAGCACACGTTTGACTCCACAGGAATTTAACCCACAGAAAAATACTCTTCTTCACAGTTTATCTCCTTAAACCCGTTCACCTGCAGGGTTCAAGCAGTCATAAAACACAGGCAACAAGGCTACCAGAGCATGTGGTCAGGACAGAGACACAGAACCACCCTACAGGCAGCACCTCCTCACAGAACTGCCCTGTGAGTGGGAAGGCTCATCTTCAGCAGCTTGAAGTGAACAAGTACGAAGGAAGAACAATATGAATGAGAGAGGAAACTCTTACACGTTCCTACCTTTCCGACCTTTCTTGTTATATTTTCCTTCATCATAGTAATCCCATTTCACCTCCTAGGATGCTTAATTCCTTATATACTAACAAATAGTGCTTATTGTAAGGGAACTTTTGAAAAAACTTCAGTAAGTTTCTTAAATCTCCAAGCTACCAGGAACATTGAGTCAATCTTGCATCCAAAAGAACCAGCAGAATTTTTCCATGCTTCCCTTCACTGGAGATAGGGGAAGACTAAGCCCATTTGTAGGATTATGCAAAAATGCATAAATCCTCTCTTGTAAACAAAACTTCTCTAACCAGTTTTGAATGCAAGGTATGCTTTGCATAGTTTACAGTCCCTTGGCACAAAAAGGAAAACCCTTGAGAATTCAATTTTACAGAGGTTGTTAATGCATTTGAGGGTGAATAGGAAGAATCTTAATGAGTGACCTACTGTATATGAAGAAGATGACTTTCTGTATTTTTTTCTATCCAATACTATTGAACTGAAAGTGTCTAAAAATGTTTTTGACACTTTTATATCATACTGATGTAAACAATCTGTGTAAACAATCTTGCCACCTTTGAAAACTTCTGTTTAGCACCAACTACTGCTCTGAGGTACAATCATACTCTAAGTTAACTTCCATAAAACCACTGTATTGCTGAATAGAAATGGAGCAGTATAACAGAGACAACGCAATGCAGCAAGAGAAAAAAAATTCCTAAAGATTGATTTTTTTTTTATACTTCAACTGTCAAGCCAGAGCTCATCTGTGTACAAAATCTGGTTTGTTTCATAGCAGAGTGGTAATACAGTATACACATCACTGCATCAGCAGTATCTTTTAATTGATAAACATTTTTTAAATTAATCAAATACTAATATATATCAGTTTTAAAAACACAGCTTATCAAAACTAGCTGAATGGAAGCACACTTAATAAAACAAGAACAGCTTAAATGCAGAATATTGGGGGGAAAAAAAATGTAACTGAGTGGGGAAGAAAACCCAAACATTTTCCATTGTTATTGAAGCATTTGCCTTGTTAAACCATTTCTACATTTGGTAAATCAACATGCAAAAGGCAGTTTCACCTTTTCTTTAGCCAATTGTTTATAAGGTGAGTAACAACAGACCTATACTACAGATCCAAGAGAGATACTTGTGCAGCTTTCCTTTCTGGTTACCATAGTTTCAAATGAACTGTAGATTTCTAGAAATAATACTTATGAGAAGGAACAAAAATATCACTGCTTAAATATGAAAACTGCAAGAAGAATCATTTTGATTAGTGTATGAATGACACTTAAGTGAACAGGTAAATTCCTGGGAAAGGAAGTTTTATTTGCAAGACTTTGTCAGACACAGCAAGTGAAGCTTGAGCACAGACAGAAGGAGAAGGATAAATACAGCACATGGAACAAGAGGGAAGAGACAAGTAGGCACCAAAAAGTCATTCAGTAGCCATTTACCTGTCTCTTTTTCAAAAATTCCCAGCAAAAAAAAAAATCACTAGCTCTAAATCGGGACATTATAGTCCCAAGCCTCCAACATCAAGGGATACTTTCCAAACATATACTGGGGGCTGAAAAACATGAATCTTCACAGGAATTTAAGATAACTTTAAAATCTGAAATAAAAAAGGACTTTCCAATAGGAAGAGCCTAACAGATTGCCAGAGAGATTGTGGAAACTTCATCCTCTGAGACATTCAAAACTTGACTGGACAAGTGGCCTTACAGGACAAGATTTAAGGAGAAGGCTGGATTAGACCTCCAGGGGTCCTTTCCCACCTAAGCAATTCTGTGACCAAGAATACGAATAATTTTTTCATTGTGGCATTACTTCTAGGAAGCAAGTGCACATTCATCATGCAAAGCTTTATTTTGTGTGGTGTTAAAAGAAAGTATTTTGGATACAGTTGTCCAAATAGGTACATAAGAAACAATAAAAATAAAATAGTATATAGCCATACACCAAACTGGAACTTTACTGCAAGAATATTGTTCCCATCCCAAAATAGTACAAAACAGACAGGTTTTACAAACTCTTATATTATTCATCTTAAATTAATACAATAGTCTTTCCTTTTTAAATATATTTAAATTGTATTCTTTACGTAAATCAAAATACAATATATCAATTCTCTTCCCTGTAAGGCTTGACCAAGTCTTCCCAGTTTCCTCCCTTGGAAAGAGTATCATAATAATCAGTCCTCTGATTTTAAGAAAATCAGAAGTGAAATGGCCAGTGGTCAGAACGCACCACCATCTTACACAAATTAAATTAGTTCACCACTATATCCATAATCACAAAAAATGTCTTATTCCAGGACTCCTGTCAGTCACCTTCAAACTGAAAACCAGACACCTCAAATGCACACAAAATATGAGGCTGTGTTCTTGACATTTACTTCTTACACTGGGCTTTTTTGTTACTTCAGTAATCTATATATTCAATTGCCCACAGTATATTAATAAAAGTAACACATGAAAAAATACAGACTTTTAAGATTCACACCCCTACTCCATACAAACTCTACTTATAATGAACTCTCCTTGCTGGAAGATTACACGCTGATAAAAAAGAAATCAGCCAATTATATCACTTGCTTATTATCTGCTTACTAAGACTTGATATGGTCCAGATTTTCAGTGGATCCTTCTTAAGGGATGAACTGAGAGTTTTACCTAAAGTAATAAGAGGTAATCGCATGAAAGACTAAAAAAGCCTTAGCTTGAACAGCTTATATTTATTTGTAAACAAAGTAGAAGTCAATTTTCTTTTGCCCAGATATGATACTGCAAGGAAGGTCTTAAAACTTAGGCTGAAATCCCATGTTCAGTAAAAAAATGCAATTCAGCCATGACCAAGAACTGCAACATTACCTCCCCATCAACAACGCCCATCTCCTTCCACTCAGTTCACATGGACTAAGCAATAGCAAAATAACTGCATTAAGTCCTCTTTGCTATGTGACCACCCAAAGTGTAACACCCCTTCCCGGGAAGCTTCAAGCGAGTGTTCATCACAGGGTCCTGCACGCGCTGGGACTCGGGCCCCACTGCAGAAAGGAGAAACCTGAGGGAGCCTGCAGGTAAGGTCAGGAGTGCTCCACATCCCCCACGGCTCGCTCACTCACAGGCCACAAGCTCAGGAGTGCTCCACATCCCCCACGGCTCGCTCACTCACAGGCCACAAGCTCAGGAGTGCTCCACATCCCCCACGGCTCGCTCACTCACAGGCCACAAGCTAAGCAGCATTTCACCAAACCTTTGCAAAAACTCCAAAGTCGAATTTGGAATGCGATCCCAACTAAATAAAACATGCATACCTAAGGTATGTTGTTACTTTTTAAAACAGTCAATAGTTTCAGAAATGGTTTTTGTCTTTTCCAAAATGTCAGTATATTCAAATTCATTATTTTGTTAATAGGAAGCCCTGTAATTTCAGCTATAATTCTTATCAATCTGAACCACTGCAGAGATATCCATTATATAGCAACAGGCACCATTTGAGACTTTTTTCAAAACACAAGCAGAAGTCATCAGCTTGTTCTATTAACCCTTGAACAATGGGAACAGATGCAAAAATACTTTCCTCTCTAGAGCTACACAGAAGCAGTAACAAAAAACTGCTGCAGAAAACAAACTGATTTCTAGTGTCACACATATTCCCTTACTCTAATATAATAACTAACCTTAACTGAAATAAAGCACGGAAAAGAAAAATGCATAAAAGGTTGTGTAAGGGCAGGACTAATAAGCTATTAAATTCAGAGCCATAAGAAAATAAACCACTCACATACCTACCTACCAAAAAAAAATTTTCACAAAAAACCCCAAAACCAACCAACACATGTTCTCAGCTACTTTTTTGGGTAGGTATTGTGATCAGCTTCTCAATCACAGATCACAAACTACCCTGCTATATATGCCAATCTTCTTACATCTACTCCCTCTTCTGATCATATTCTTTTACAAAAATAAGCCTTCCAAAGGCAGAAATCATAGCTAGCTACACAATCAAAAAAACGTGCAGAATAGACAACAATGAAGTATATACACCTGGACAAAGCAGCTATCGGACAACTAACTTATTTTCCCTCTGAAGCCACAATAAGACAAGAGGTAGCTGCACACAAATACAGTCCTACATGTCCTTCATTTCTGACTCAAATTGGCATAAAGAAGTTTAAATACAGACTAGTCCTGTGCTGCTCCATGCAAATCTGTAGCCAAAAAAGGCTAGGAAAAGCCAACTGCCACATGAAAGCCACAAGGGTACCCTGGGGGATCAAATTTTCCCACATTCCTATCTCCAAAATTGGGTGTCAGATCTCAGAAAATTTTTGAAAGACATGTTTCTCTTTCCCTCTTCTCTACCCGAGATCTCATAGATCTAGGACACTTAAACAGTGGAAAACTTGGAAACACAGAGATACTAAAAACTAATTGAGTATTCTGTGAAACAATGGACTGGCATAACCCATCAAATCTAGGATTCTGGTCTAGTCTCAGTGATCTCAGCCATCAAACTGACAGGATCAAGAAAAAAAGATCATAGTTTATGCGATGATGCCTGAACAGTGAAACATCTTTCTTGAGACAGAAGCCAGTCAGACAACAGCCCCTAAAGATTCCCAACTTCAAGAAACCAGCACCAGTCCTACAATTGTCTGTGATGATCTAAATGAGGGTCACCTTCAGAGATTTCCCTTACTTTGTAATTATTCTCACAAAAAATAATTTCCAACTTCACCAGATTTTTATGAACTTCAAGATGAGAATACTTAAGGAAAATAAATTCTAGTTAAAACAACGTAGGACTAAAACTACAATTTTAATCTTGTACTCTCGAGTTTTTTCTATAGCACTCTTAAGTAAATTCCTGACCTTGTCAAAAGTCACATCAGATCCCAAGGCTTACCCTTAAATCACAAAGATGCAGAACTTTTTGAAAGCAGATTTTTTTTCTAATATAAAAAGCCAACTGAAGTCACTGCGCTAATCTTCAAACACGAAACCTGTTCACTGAATGGAAGAGCTTAACTGGTTTACTCTTCAAAGCAGTCTCTCAGACCGAATAAACGCTCGCCCAAGAGCTGCAGTTCCGCGGATGTGACACTGCCAAGGCGACCGAAGGCGCTGCCCGCCGCCTCCCTCGGCCCCATCCCCATCCCTCTCCCGGGCCCGCGCAGCCCCGGCCCCGCGCCGGGGCGCCCCCTGGGGACCGGGGCCGGCCGCTGCACGCGCCC
>VWPU01009771.1:0-32391 GCA_013398955.1 Callaeas wilsoni | reverse complement strand
CACACACTTTAGGCCGCATTTGAACTTTCAGGTTCAAAAAGGAAAAAGTTCCATTAGTTCTGAGTCACTACCAAGCCATCATTTGTGTGTTTTCGAATTTCGGGTTAGAAGAGACACCCCATAAAGGGGAGGTTGTGCCCGTGAATTTGCAGGTTCAAAAATGAAAAAGTTCCATTAGTACTGAGTCGCTACCAAGCCATCATTTGTGTGTTTTCAAATTTCGGGTTGGAAGAGACACCCCGTAAAGGGGAGGTTGTGCTCGTGAACTTGAAGGTTCAAAAATGAAAAAGTTCCATTAGTACTGAGTCGCTACCAAGCCATCATTTGTGTGTTTTCAGATTTCTGGATTAGAAGAGACACCCCATAAAGGGGAGGTTGTGCTCGTGGGCTTTCTAAAGCTGCCGAAAGCAGAGGAGAGCAGCTGCTTCCCTCAGAGATCAACAGCTTTCCCCTTGTGACACTTGTCTTCCCAAAAATTAACCAGCTCCAGCTCCAAGCAGAAAACGGGGGGAAAAATGCATTTGCCTCTTCCGTGACGGAATGCCAGTGGAGCCACCAGTTCCTCACACAAATAGATTTTAGGAAGAGTTTCAGCAGAAATGAGCAGGCCCAGCACACACCCAGTTCCCAAGTCTTGCAGCAACGTGCTGCGCTGGTCAGAGGGGAGCAGCCTCGCTTCCTCCCCGCTGAGCCACCACTGGAACGTGGAAGTTCGGCAAAGCCTGAAAATACTGAGAGCTGCAAAATTGACAGTGGCTCATTTTGCAGCTTCTCGGAACGAGGCGACCAAAACCTCACCTCAGCAGGGCTTCCCAGAGCTCTGCAACCACCCCATGGTGGGCTGGAGCAGCTCCCTCTTCACCTTTCACCTTCGCATCACTTTTCTGTAGTGGGACAGGCTCCACAGTCTTTAATCTTGTAGATTTTTGGGTTTTTTTACTTTTCACAATCAGCAGTTTCTTAAGGGGGGGAAAAAAATTTCACATCACTCAGGTTTTTTTCCTCTAGAAAATACCACAGTATTTTTCACACATGTCAAAGTCAGAAAAAGAGGAATTACCCTTTATTCCCAGAAATTACTTATTCCCAGAAACGCTCAGAGTGACTTTCAATTTAATTAAGGAAAGCAAAAACATTATGGGCTACCTGAAATTAAAGGCTCATTCACCTTTATAATTCAAAATATCTAAGCCACCAATTTCTATATAATATTTTTAGCTCAAGTTCCAACAAATCAGCTGTTCACTGTTAAGTGATTTATCTCCCTAGAGTGACCAAGAGAACGTTTTTTAAGGAAAAAAAAAATAGAATTTTTACCTCTTTCCACCACAGAATGTGAAGCAGCCTCAGAGCCCAGTGCTGAGCAGTGCTGGAGTCTCCCCTCGCTTTGAGATAAGTTATCAGGATTTCATCTGGAAAACCTCCACAGTTGCGTAGCTGGCAGCTCAAGGAACCTCCAGCTCCTCAGCACAGAGCCGAGGATGGAATTCTTCTAATAATTCCACTTTTCTGAGCTGGGATGGAATTCTTCTAATAGTACACTTCATTTTTAATGTGTTAGAGGCATTTTAGGGCTTAAACAAGTCTTTCCTTTTGGGTGAGCCCACAGTGAGTGTTGGACTTCCCAGCAGAAAACCAACCTGAGTAAATTCATCCACAGAAGCGTCAAGAGCTGCTGCACAAGCTGCTCCCCACTGATCCAACAAAATCCACAAGTTTTACATCTTTTGGAGCACCAACATTTCATCCTTAACCAATCCTGATCTTCGTCCAAACGGAGAGCTGTCCTTAAATTTAAGCCTGAGTGATCTACTCAGCAGTTCTTGCCCAAAAATCACATGCAGGCCATGAAATTACAAGCAAGGGTGGCTGGAAGAGGTAAATAATAAATTAAAGCTGATCCACTGCCTTGTGCCCACATCAATAATGCATGCACAGCAAAATGCCACCAGATTGCCTCTGCAGAAAGAAACATCATCATGTCTTAATAAGAAAAAAAATTGTGCGCCTGTGTGCAGTGTTCATAGTTTATAAAGGTAAATAATTTCATTACCTGGCTGGCAAATGATGAGTGAGGGGTAGAGGAGAAGCTGTCTGCATCCCTCATGAAAATCATCCTATTTATCATCTGCACACCAGCCTTGAGGTTTGGATCATCATTCTTCCGAACAAGGACACGATCCAGGGACAGTCCTACCCCCAAGGAATTGCCTTCCTGCTCTCTCACCCTGAACAAAGCAGGGGCAGGGGCAGGAAGGGCTCTCCCAGCCGTCCCTGGGATTCCAAGGAGGGAAAGAACAGTCTCCCTCCTTCTCTAGCAGCTTTTGGAGAACCAGCAGGTGAACAAACCTCACAGGTACCCAGGCTGTTAAAAACTAACCAGTCAGAGTTTCCGGGTGAGAAAAGCAGACCCGGAGCATTAGAGACAGCGTTTGGAGTCCTGAAAGCGCTTGTTTATTCTCTTGGATGCTCGCTCTATGCTAATGGCACAGAGCTGCTGCTCTTGCTCGGGGCCATGAGGAGCAGCTCAGCTGGAGCACAGCCTGCTCTCTCCCGGCTGCCAGCTTTCCTGGGAAAACCCTGCCACCAGACAGGTATCTGGCCGCACAATGGGGATGCAAGTTACCAGGCTCCAAAAATGAAATTCCAGCAGCTTGACGGCAACTCGGCCAGAGAAATGGAGCAACGGGGAGCAAACTGCATTTATTCCTCCAGCGGGAGCCATGACCTGATGGCTGCCCCCTTTAGCAGGTGAAATTTGGGAATCTGCACACCTAACAGGGCACCTGCACTCCCAGCAGAGGATGGCGCACATTGGGAATTCCTGTGACACCTGGACAGGCCGAGCACCGTCGCAGTCCGAACCCACAGCCGGGGCTTGGCGAACAAACTGCTGCACAAAACCCCTCAGCACAGCTGTCCCTGCTGCCCGTACAGGAACGGGTGGCACAAATCCCCTCAGCCCAGCTGTCCCCGCTGCCCCTAGACGAGCGGGTGGCACAAATCCCCTCAGCCCAGCTGTCCCCGCTGCCCCTAGACGAGCGGGTGGCACAAATCCCCTCAGCCCAGCTGTCCCCGCTGCCCCTAGACGAGCGGGTGGCACAAATCCCCTCAGCCCAGCTGTCCCCGCTGCCCCTAGACGAGCGGGTGGCACAAATCCCCTCAGCCCAGCTGTCCCCGCTGCCCCTAGACGAGCGGGTGGCACAAATCCCCTCAGCCCTCCGCACAGCTGTCCCTGCTGCCCCTATAGGAACGGGTGGCACAAAACCCCCCAGCACAGCTCTCCCCGCTGCCCCTCTCCGAACGGGCGGCACAAAGCCCCTCAGCACAGCTCTCCCTGCTGCCCGTATAGGAACGGGTGGCACAAAGCCCCTCAGCGCAGCTGTCCCTGCTGCCCCTACAGGAGCGGATGGCACAAATCCCCTCAGCAGTGCTGTCACCGCTGCCCCTACACGAGTGGATGGCACAAATCCCCTTAGCCTTCAGCACAGCTGTCCCTGCTGCCCCTACAGGAACGGGTGGCACAAATCCCCTCAGCCCAGCTGTCCCCGCTGCCCCTAGACGAGCGGGTGGCACAAATCCCCTCAGCCCTCCGCACAGCTGTCCCTGCTGCCCCTACAGGAGCGGATGGCACAAATCCCCTCAGCAGTGCTGTCACCGCTGCCCCTACACGAGTGGATGGCACAAAACCCCTCAGCCCTCAGCCCAGCTGTCCCTGCTGCCCTTACAGGAACGGATGGCACAGAGGTGACACTGGTAGCACCTGTCACGAACAGCAGTGGCACCAGCAGGACAGAGCGAGTGCTCTCTCTGCGCGGTCTAAAGCAGGAGAAGCAAACAGGCAATATCTGCTTTATAAGAAAACAGCTTCTTGCCCTAAAAAAGTTGGATTTCACTCGGGGCACAGCAAAGTTTACCCCACATCTCTTTCAAGTTATTGCCACAAAACCCCTCAGGGTTTATCACCCTTTCCATGGCCAACTCCCCACAGGTCCTGCTCCCTCCGTGCTGTTTTGTGCTGGGATGTGAAAGCCCAGGGATGATCTCCATACTCTGCCAGCCCCCAGACTCAGCACGGTGACCACCAAGCCGGGCTTTTCCATCCAGGCTAGGAAGGGAAACATTCCATTTGAGAACACCGAGTTTCCCATGGCGGAAGGGCTCGATCTGGAGCCTGTTGCACATGAAGAAGGGAGGTGCCATGCTGGCTTTGGTATGTTAATGCCACCTAATCCATCCACTGCTTCACCTCTTTTCCAGTCACTCCTTCAAAAACATCACCAAGAAATCTCTTGGAGGTGAATAAGCAGGAAGTTGTCAGCATGGCTGTGTAAATAACACGTGTACGAAAACCCCAAGTTCCCTCTTCTGCCTTCACACCGAAAGAAACGTGTCTTGGCCTGCCTGAAACACATTCACCATCAATAAATCCAAATTAAGTCCTTCAGCTGAAGGATTGGATCTTTCATCCTCTGAACTTCATGCCTGAAACTTCAAGATTCTGATACTTCAGCACGTGCCTCATGCATTATCTTTCCCATTTTGCATGCTGTGCCTGAATCCCTACTTGTACCACAGCAGCTACATGAAAATCAGAAATATTTCCTCAACCAAGAGATGTTTTTCAATGTTAACTTGCCGAGAGGGATTATTAGATCCTCAATGGCATGCATTCATTGATGAAAGTTCTTTAAAAATTAATAAGCTGACAGACTGACCTTGCTAAAGGCACCTGATGCCAGAAGAATTATCACATAATCAGAGTGGATATTAAAAGCTCTGCCCTGTAAACACTCAAGCACCACAGCGGGCAGTGAGTCCGTGTGGTTTGGTGGGTCCAGAAATGCTAAAAGGTTTCTCTTTTTCTGGAATTGCAGCACATCCTTTAAACATAACCCCACAGATCAGCTGCACGGGAGCAGCAAGGAGTGGAAGAAAACTTGGCCCACGCTAAGCCAGCCTAAGGATTTATAAACACATTAATTCCTTGGAGAAATCTTTAAAGTGTCTTGTGCATTTGGGGCCTCCAGGAAAGGCAGGTTGTTAAAGGAAGAGTTAACTCCACTGCATGTGGGGTGCCCTGCAGAGGGTTACATAAGGTGCAGCTTTATCTCCCTGTGGCCACACAATACAATGCCTGGGCATTAATTCCCTGTGTTGACAGGCTCCTGGAGGGCTTTGGGAACGATTTGTGCCCTTTTCAGCCAAAGGACTGTGTGACTTTCGGGTCTGGAAAGCTGGCAAGGACTGAGCCCAGACACCTTGACACACAGAGCCGCTGGGCTGCTTGGTTTCTCTCTCTTGTCCTCTCTGTCCCAGTACTGAGGTAAGGATGTCAAGGGAGATCTCAGTGCTGGGAATGAGCATCACCGAAAAACGCCAGCAAAGGTTTGGCATGATCGCTCCTGTACAGGTAATGCCAGCAGAGAGGTTGCTCCTCTCCTTCAGGGTCTCCTCAGGGCGCCTTAGAGAAGTTAAATCTTCTCACCCGCTGGCTCTGTGTCACCTGGAGGACCATGGGCAAGGACAGACCCTTGCCCTGCCGTTCCCAGAGAACACCAGGCCTTTTGCTCTGGCACCAGCACATCCAACCAACACCGTGACACATTCCAGCCAACAGGCGAGGACAAAGTCCGGCGAGAGGCACATCCAGGGGAACAACAGACCCTTCCTGCCTGTTTTGGACAGCATCACCTTGGGAGCAGGGAAGGGGAGCGGCCACAAAACCTACCTGCTCTCACTGTACTCCTTCTTCTCTCGGATGCGCAGCCACTTCCGAAGGAGGAAGCGCTTGCGGCGCGGGGAGGCACTGGGAGTGGAGCAGTTGGACCAGGGGGTGTCCTCGTCACTGGAGGGGGTGATCTCAATGGAGGGCAGCTGCAGGAATTCCTTGCTGGAGGAAGGACAATCCTGGTACCTGCCGGCCTCCAGGCTCTGCTCCTGCACGTTCTTCATCCGCCTCATCTTGAAGCGCTTCCTGCGCAGGGTCGGGGTGGACGAGCTGGACCAGGCGCAGCCGCCCTCCAGCACCTGCTGCTCGGGGACCCGCAGCGCCGGGAGCTGCAGGGTTTCTGTCATGTTGGCAGCTGGCATCAGACGCCCTTTCTCCTTCTGCTCCCACCCCCAGGCACTCTAGCTCTGATCTCGGTGTAAGGCACACCACAAAGCCACAACTCGCCTTCCTCCTTCCTCCTCCCTCTCTCTCCAGCACTGCCCTCCCTCTCAAGCAGGAAACCTCATGTTCTTCACGTGCTCTCATTTAACAACCAGCGGGGTGGGGAGGGGATGTCCAGGACACAGACATGCCACAACGGAGGCCAGTTTCAAGTTTCTTTTCTCCTTCTCTCCTCTACAAAAAGTCCCTCCCCTGCCTGGTCTCTCTCAAAGCAGGTTTAGCACTGACACAAGGGTTGCCAGCAAGGGCTTGGCTGCGTTTCAGCTCCCCTCCCCAGCCCCCCTTTGCCTTCTGCTGGCTCAGGAAAGGAAAAGTCTCCCGGGGCTGCTCTAGGAAAACTCGGCTGTGGTTCTTCTCGAGAGACGAGGCAAGCATGGAGTGGAGCGGCGTGGAGCTGTGGGGAGGGCAGAGAGAGAAACAGAGGGAGGGGAGGAACAATGCTAGATAAAAATCAGGAAAAAGAGTAGCAGGAGCAGCATGTTCTGTTTCTGCAGCGGGCGAGACGCGCGGGCAGCTGTCGCAAGCGTAACCGCGCTCCTAATCCCGAGAGACAGGGTTTGTGTTACCGAATATGCTGCTGCTACAAACCCAGCGAATGGAAAAGGGGGCAGGAGGGGGAAGAGCCTCCCGGAGCAGCCAGTCGGGCAGGGTTGTCCCTTTTGTCCCACCTTCCTGCTCAGCCAGCCCATCCCGAGAGGGAGGCAGCGGGCGAGCCCGGACTTTCAGCCTCCTTTCACAATAATTTTTTTTTTTCTTTTTTTTTTTTTTGTCCCCAGTGACTGCTCGCAGAGAAGCCAAAGGAGGAGGGGGATTGAGGAACAGCCAAAAAAGCAGCAGCAGCAGCAGCAGGTGGCACCAGAACTGGTCGGGCTTTTAGCTCAGTTTCAGCGAGTGAAAGCTGATTTAAAAGAGTTCTCGTGGGGCGATGCTGCTTCCAAAATGCCCGTGGGGGATGGAGGGTCCGAGGTGCAGGAACGGACAAAGACACCACACAGGGACAGCGACACGGGCAGAGCAAATCCCACTCCAGGACAAAGGCAGGGGGAATTCTCGGGCACCCACACACCTAGGGAGCTCTGCCGAGGGTTGGACACTCGCAGCAGCAGCCACAGCACGCGGCTTGCAAAATTCTGGTGACGAAATCGAATCAGCAAAAACCTTGTGACAGATTCTCCATCAGGATCCTCCGAATTTCGCTGACTGATCCTGCATGAGGCCCTATTTTCATGTGAAAAAAAGGGATATAAAATTAAAGTCCTCTAAGGCAGTGACTAAAATTCAGCTGCGTGAATTTCGAGCGTGCTCTCTCTCAAAAAAAAAAAGAAATCAACACAAAAACATCTCTAAATCAACCTGACACAGCTTTAGTTTTCGTTGTTCAACAGCCTGAACCTTTGAAAATATTAGCTTCAGGTTAGAAAATATTTGTCAACCCAAATCAAAATAGCTATTCTTGCACGGACTGCCTCGGTTTTGTTTGAAAATAAACTTCACAGGAACTCTGAGCATCAGAAACGGCCATCTAGGGCAGAGATAATGTGTCAGGAAAGGAAGATTTGTAACAGCAGGAACAAGGGGCAAGGAAACATTTCAATCAAATGACAGAGCAGTTTAAATGCTCAAGTGCTATATTTAATTTCTGCGCGCTCCTTTTTGCTCTGCTCATTCTGTAAGTTAATAGCTTGACAGCTCTTCAGATGGATTTCTGGAGAATCTGTCACCTTGGTATCCATGCACCAGGTGCACACACACAAACAGAATGCCTTCCACAAACACCCACTTAAAAAGAGAAACTCAAATAAATGTGGGTTCTTGTTTTCCTTTGAAGTCCAAGGAACAAAAATCTACAGTTTAGACAAAATGCCAATATTTCAAAAGGAGCTTGGGTAGCTTTGCTACCCAAAAAAACCTACCTGCTACCCAAAAAACACATAAAAAAACCAACATAACAACACCCGAGTCAGTGCAAAAAAAGGAGGGGGAGAAGGAGGTGCTCTCAATATCAAAACTAAAACTCTTCTGCAAGCCGTAGTAAATACTATAATACAACAAACTATTTCCCTATAATTCATAACATACATAAAAAAATACGAAATTCACCCACAATCCCTAAAAAAACCAGTTCTCACGCTAGAGCATGTAAATTCTAAAAAACTATAATCTAGTAAAAAGCTTAAACAGAAAAAGAGAACCCTTGCTTCCAGAAATAAAAAAAAAAGACTGTTGCTTTGATAGTAAATCAATTCATCCTTAAAAATTACACCTCAGGGGCAGATCCCTTTTCTCCCTGCTCTGGAGAAACCTGAACCTGAGCACTTCGGCCACATCTTGCCACGATTTCATCACCACGCAGTCAGAAGCATGACTGGCTACCTCATAATTCCAAAAATTACGTTTTACCTTCTTCCCAGAGCACCTGGGAATCAAAAACCCCCATGGCACCGCTCCTGAATTTTAACCAAGAGAATGTGAACCTTCACACCATCCACCTCCCTCCTCCCACCTTCGGAGACCATCGGGAAGGTTTGTTCCATGCCTTAATGAGTTTGATCTCCCATGGAATCTTTCATCAGCTGCCTCATTTAATTGCAGCAGCAAGTGCAAACAAGGGTCAAAGCTCGCACTCTGGCGCGATCCTTTAGCGCAGTGGACACTGCAAACGCTCAGAGTGCCCACAGCAATTGTCTAATTAATCCACAAGAGACACATCCACGCTGCTCTGGGCCAGGGCAGCGTTTGAGAAGCAATTTATTGTGCAAGGAAAAGCTGGTGCTGTCACCAGGCTGAGTTTTGTTGCCACTGTCAACACAAATTCTTCACCTTCATCCTCGCTGAGCTTTAGTGGAGCTCACTTCAAGAGAAGACCTTTTCCCACCTCCTTTATACACGAAAAAGGAAATAATTCTCTCCTGCTGTGCCCCGGGAGTCCTTCCCCTCTGGAGTGAGGCAGCAGCACAGCGACTGCCCCGTTAACTCCGAGCACTCCGGGGCTTCGTAACCGCCACTCCTCTGCGCTCCGGCATTCCCGGCACGTTTTATCCTGGAGAGGGTGAAAGGAATGAGGCACTTGTCTTTACAAATAAACTGTAGGCCTGCTGGTAGGTAAAAACTAGCACTAAGAGAGAAAAGAAACAATGGGAAGGATTCCACTGATTGATGAATGGAAAGAGAGATTTGTCTTTATCAGTAAACTGTAGGTCTGCTAATAAATGGAATTGAATATCAAAAGATGAAAGAAACAATGAGGAGAACCATAAATTCCATAGGAATTAAAAAAAGGGCAAAGGGGGGTATACATTAAAAGGGAGTCTTAAAAATTAGGCGTTCCGAGAAGTCTGTACCTCTCGAGTACCTCAGGCAATGGGGAAAGAGAGAGGGAAAATACGGTCAGGAAATCAGGATAAAAAGGAGGCTGCGTCCTCCAAAATTGGAGAGACCCCAGGGGAATGCCCCATGGCCTCTCCCTTTATTGGAATAAAGTAACGGGACTCCTCTGTCTCCTTTTTGGACATAAACCTCTGGCGCTGGTGGATTAATTTTCCTGGCAGAGGGGATGCCAGGCACCTGCCTGATGCTCAGGGAAAAGAGAGAAGCTCTCAAAGAGAGCCAGCTCCAGCACCTGACCCAGGGCGAGAGATTCCAGCCTGAGCAAGGACTATTTCTGTCCCAGCCGCAGCAGCACCCTCTCCCCGAGCCTCGGTTAATGACTGCTCCTGCAGCCTAATGATCCAGCTAATGACAGATTTATTCCAGCCACAAATGCTTCAGGTTGATCAACAGCCTTTCTCCTCCTCAAAGATTCTGGGTTCTCCAGTGCCCTCAGAAGAGGGCTTGCAAATGAAGCAATTAGGAAAGAAAAATCCTATAAAAAAATTAAAATCCTCCCCTGAAGGAAGAAGATGAACTAATGCCAGCCCAGATTATTTGGCAGACCTTTTCATAAGGGCTTTCCCGTGTGTTTAAGGGATAGCGAAATGGGAGTTGAATACAGAGTAGTAGCTGGCACTGAGAGTACACTGTAAAAAAACCAATTAATAAATTAAAAGCAGTCCTTTTGAAGCACAGGAACTACATTACAGCTCCTTCAGAAGCTGAACCAAGTCACTCAGATGCACATCTGGCTGCAGAAGCTCTGCCAGGCCGGGCAGGGAGATCGGAGCACTTGCAGCCTTGGAAGAACTCAAGCAGAATTCCCCTTTTCCTACAGCTTAACACCATGTTTAGCTTATTTCCCTTCCTGTGGACACAGCTGAGAGTGGCGGCTTCTGCAAGAGGAACCTGCAACTCAGGCATGACCCTGCTAGGTCAAAATTCTGATTTTCCGAAATTCCAAAACATGCAGGGAGCTTTTGTTTGGGTTTTTTTGTTTGTTTGTTGATTGGTTTGGGGTTTTTTTTGGTGGGGGTTTTTCTGGTTTTTGTTTGTTTGTTTGAGGGGGGTTTTTTTGTTGTTGTTGTTGTGGTGGTGGTAGTTGGAGGTTTTTTTCCTGAAAATTCTGCAGTAATTTTGTGATTTTTAAACAAAAAACTGACACATTTATCCACGTTTACCTTCACATTCTAACGTCCTTCTGCAAGAACAGTGATGTTATCTTTGGAGCTGGATCTCAGATGAGGACCTCAGCCGTATTTTGCCCTGTGCACGTTAAATTGGATGAGTTTTATTGCGATTGGACAGACGAGAAGCTGTGGACACGTGCGAGCAGCGCGTGTTGAGTAAATCCTTATTTCAGTGCCCCTTTAAAGGGTGCCCTCTCTCCCAGCAGTTGCTCTCCCTGGAGCAGGCACGGCCGTTTGATTTTGGCTGTGTGACACCTGATCCCTGCACGTTTTGTTTTCTGGAACCCCGGCGCTGTTCCTCGGCAGATAACACGAATTTCACCGGCTGCAGGGCAAGAAACGCCAGCGACAGACTGGGACAAAGAGAGATTCACACATTCCTTCGGCTCGTGCTCGCCGCAATTTGTCCCTCCTCGGCGCAATATTTTAACTAAAACTCCAGCTGGCGGGAAAATCAGCTTTTGGATAAATTGTATCAATTCCTTCTGGCATAGAACTTGGATTTATCTGGGTTTTGGCCTCTGAATTAAAACCAGCTGTGCTCCTCCCTGTACTCCCAGTGCCCACAAGTGCCAGGTGCATCACAGGAGGTCACCCATCCCAAAAATTGGGAGCAGCAACTCCCAGCTCCTGCTGGGATCACAGCATTGCCATCCCCAACCTTGTGGATAACAATTGGTGCCCAATCTCTGCTGTGAGAGCCAGAACTTGATGGATATTTATTCTATCTTCACAGCCCTCCAATTTATTCTATAGGTCGCTGCCCATTTTAACAATACTTGAAAAGATGGGAAAAAAGGGCTTTCTCTTTGGGGTTAATTTATATAGATACTCTGTATTTAGAGAAGGCATTACCTAGAGGTTAATATCTATTTGTGCCTTCCCTTCCACAAGGAACAATTCCCATGTCAGCAGCAACCTTTAAAGACTCCAACCCAGGAACTGCTGCTAACAGAGCCCCACCTCCACCAGGCATTTCGGTTCTGGCCTCACGCCCAGCAGCAGTCCCCAGATGGTTCGGATACCCCCCGGAATTCCAGGAGCTGTCAGACACGATTGCAGCAGCACAGCACACGGGGTATTTTCTCAGCATTAGGTCAGTACTTCCACAGTTAATTTCTTTAGGCGCTGTGCTCTCTCCAAATTCGAGGGGACAGTGGATCCAAAGATAGCAAGCAACACAAATGAAATCAGTTTCATGACTTGGCAGTGATAATCCATCAGGAAACAGCAGCAGGGCACAGGTTCCAGAACCTGTTTGGCAGCACAAGTCCTCTTTACCTTTTAGAAGTGAAGGGAATTATTTGGCACCGCCTGTTCACGCTGATCAAGTGATTCTGCTCGAGCATCAGCAAGGGAAGCTCGTTTCTTCTCCTAAATCTAATGAGGGGATCGAGGATCAGTTCAATTCACTCCACCACAGGACACAGGGTGATCCATCAGAATTCCTTTCCCTTGGAGCCTGGGATCTGGTGTGCAGTGCATGAATGGATTCCATGGAATTCCTGTCCCTACAAGCCCTGACCTAATGGATCACTGCTCACAGCACACCATGAAGCACAGGAGGACAAGCCTGGGAGTACAAAAGGTCTCTGAAGGATGCCTTTCCCCTCTCCAGCTAAAATCCCTGCTCCACTAGCCCAGCCCAGCCCAGCCCAGCCCAGCCCAGCCCAGCCGGCTGGTTTGAACCCAGGCAGGAACAGCCAGTTTGGGGTATTTGCTTTCATTCAGCACCTGGACAAAACAAATACTTCCAAAGTTATAAAACAGGGAAGGTTTTGTTACAGAGCACCCTCCAGGCCAGCAACTGAGGCTCTCACAAGATCAGTCATTTCCCATTCGAGGGAGATGCAGCGAATTATTTGTACAAAGAGCAGCCAGTCTGGAAAGGCTTTCCCTGATCGGCACAACTGAGAGTGGAATTTCAATGCCTGCATCCCATAAACGGGGGTGGTGTGGACCTGCTCCCCACCTGAGCCTTTGTTTCAGCTCAGAGCAAAACCCACCAGGTGCTTTAGCAAGTGCTGGATTGTGCTTTTGGGATGGCCTGACTCCAATTCACGCTCCTGTCTGGCTTAGAGCTGGGACTTGCTCCAGGCTGTGCCTTCCCTGCTGCTGCCCTGGCTGATCCAGGAAACACAGATCCAGGAAATCCAGATCCAGGAAACTCAGATCCATGAAACCAAGATCCAGGAAACACAGATCCAGGAAATGCAGATCCAGGAAACCCAGACCCAGGAAACCCAGACCCAGGAAACACAGATCCAGGAAATGCAGATCCAGGAAACCCAGACCCAGGAAACACAGACCCAGGAAACACAGATCCATGAAACCAAGATCCAGGAAACCCAGACCCAGAAAACCCAGATCCAGGAAAGGCAGATCCAGGAAACACAGGGCTCTACAGCTGAGCCTGAAGAGAATAAATCACTGCTACCTCTGGGTCATGGTTTTTGACCAACAGCATGTTTGGAAGTGGAGTGTTCTGAAGTATTTCTGCTTTCTGTCTTTGTTTTTAAGACAAAAACAATCCCTAAACAAGTGTCATCATCTTCCCTTGTGGTATTTCAAGAGAAAGAACACATCTTTGTCCTACAGAAACAGCGGGGAAGGGAATATTGGCCAGGAAAAGATTTAAGTTTTATTCTGCACAAGGCCAAATGGAAACCACCAAAACTACCTCTGAACTCCCCAGACAGAGAGACAGAAAAGGTTCTTTCCTGTGATTGGTAAACTAATTTTATATTAAATATATAGAAATTTATAAATTTATAAATACCATTCCCGCCCATCACCTCAACCCTCCACAACGGCAGCAGCGAAGCTGCCGGAGCCTGTGCCTCCAATCAGGCGAATGCCTGAGGACAGCTCTCAGCGTTCCTCACCATCTCTGCAAGAGCCATTTGAAAAAAATGCTTCATGGACAACTGAAAACCCCTCTCCTCCAGCTGCCGGTGCCATTCACACCCCTAATCCTGCACTTGTGGCATGGAAATGAAACTGTCCAAGGGCAGCTCCCCACCCCCAGCATCCATCCAGGGTTCGAATATCACAGAACACAGGCAAATCTCTCTCCCTTGGTGTGTGAAAGGAAGGAGGGACTTGTCTTGACAAATAAGCTGTGGGCCTGCTGGTAGATAAAAACTAGCACTAAGAGATAAAAGAAACAATGGGAAGGGTTCCACTGATTGATGAATGGAAAGAGAGATTTGTCTTTATCAATAAACTGTAGGTCTGCTAATAAATGAAATTGAATATCAAAAGATGAAAGAAACAATGCGGAGAACCATCAATTCCATAGGAATTTAAAAAAAGGCAAAGGGGGGTATACATTAGAAGGGAATCTTAGGAATTAGGCATTCTGGGAAGTCTGTACCTCTCAAGTACCTCAGCCAATGGGGAAAGAGAGAGGGAAAATGCGGTTGGGAAATGAGGATAAAAAGAAGGCTGTGTCCTCCAAAAATTGGAGAGACCCCAGGGGAATGCCCCATGGCCTCTCCCTTTTTTGGAATAAAGTAACGGGACTCCTCTGTCTCCTTTTTGGACATAAACCTCTGGTGTTGGTGGATTAATTTTCCTGACAGTGTGTGTTACATGCCCAAAACCGTGCTTGATGCACGAAATATGCACAGAAAACTCATCCCCGTGGTTCTGGATTGCACCAAAAGCCCATAGAACAGTATTTTTAAGGCACTAGCGGAGCTGCAGCGTCCATCTAGAGAGAATTAACAACCTAAATGAGTGTGGAAGAGCTCTGTGTGCTGAGAACACGGAGCTCTGTCACCAAATAAACCCCACATTATCGGGGACAATCAGAACACACCGAACTGAATTCCGGGGGCAGGAATTTTAACCTGAGCGCGCTGAGAACACAAAGCTCTGTCACCAAATAAACCCCACATTTATCGGGGACAATCAGAACACACCGAACTGAATTCCCGGGGCAGGAATTTTAACCTGAGCGCGCTGAGAACACAAAGCTGTGTCACCAAATAAACCCCACATTTATCGGGGACAATCAGAACACACCGAACTGAATTCCCGGGGCAGGAATTTTAACCTGAGCGCGCTGAGAACACAAAGCTGTGTCACCAAATAAACCCCACATTTATCGGGGACAATCAGAACACACCGAACTGAATTCCCGGGGCAGGAATTTTAACCTGAGCGTGCTCCCGCAGGTGTGAAACACCAGATAAACGCAGCGGAGTGTGACCATCTGAGAAACAACCCCAGCCACTGCCCAAACACCGCCCTCCTGGCTGCATCTTCCTGGCAGCGATTTGTTCCTGCATTTTCCTTTGCCAGGGATGCCCAGGTGGATCCCACTGCTAGCACAGGTTGAAAATAAACAATAAACACAGGCAGCTTCAGTGCCAGAGCCTCTCACTGAGCCAGATCCAAGCAGCTGCTGAGGATGTTGTTTAATGGAACGGTCGTTATTTAATGGAATAGCTTGGAGCTGTCAGGTTGTGTCATCAGAAAACTGCTTTTTTCCCCCAAAAATTATCATTATTATGTTCCAGTGAGGCTCTTGGGGAAAACAAGGTCAAACTCTGCAGAGAGTCTCAATCAAGGTCGGAGTCAGGAGCTCCTGAGAGCTCACAGTGACGTGCCCAGCAGGACTCAGTGCCAAGTATCCCCAGAGCTACAAATCCCATTAATAACCATCACCTAAAAGAACCTTTTTTTCCCCCTTTCCTCCCCTTTTAACATACAAGTAGCAACAGAAGGCAACAAGTGGTGCTTCTGCAGCTGTTTGGAGTTTTAAGTCACGTTGAACGATCGTAATTCCTATTTTTGTTCACCAAGATCTGTACCCAGAAGTGAGGTTTTGTTTGAGCAGCACCTGCCAGCGCCGAGGGAACACCACACATCACCTGACCTGCACTGCAAAGGATCTCAGCAATTCAGGTTTGCAACCAGTGCAGCTTCTGAGGAGAGCTACCCAAAAAAGCTCGATTTTTCCTTAAAGCCAAGGAGGGGAGGCACAAGCTGGTTACACTCTTGCTGAGAGCCTGAAGATCAGGGCTCCTGCATTTTACTGCTTTGTCCTTCAGAGAAATCCATTTCCATTTTGTCTCAATTTCCTTCCAGATAACATTGAGATTGAGCGCTGCCTGATGTATTGGAACCGTGCAAGTTTAATTTAAGGAAGAACATGAAGTCATGTGGTGATCTCAGAAGTCTCTCAGAACGTACAGTCCAGGAGATTTGCAGGGTTCAGCTGAGCTCTGGGAGCTGAAAATTCCATGTCCTGTCAACGAGAGCAACTTCAGTGCAAGCCAAGCATCCGTTTCAAGGTGGAAAACAGAAAATGGGTAATTCCTTATTGCTTCTCCTTCCTGGTCAGAGCTAAGGCACACATTGGGATCCAACTGCTTGTGAGCTAGAAAATCTGTTTTGCTGAAAATGAATAATTCATGTGTCTGACAATCTCACCGTCCTTTTTTTTTTCTTCATTAAATTTGGGCAGGGGGGTGCCACCACCGTTCTCTGCGTTTCAATTCTCACAATTCTCCAGTTCTGTTATAGACATGATGCCAAGTTCTCTCCCACCCTCTCTGAAACATAACTTAATTTGCAGGCAACAGGAAAATAGTCTCAAATTCAACATAAATCTGGCCACTTCAATATTGCACCTCTGCTGTTTGTCTCTGCTTTTTTTGTTTACAGCTCCTACCAAATTTCATGGCCACTGCTGCGTGTTTAGCATGATTTCCAGGCATGGGTGACTTCCCAAATGCAAGGACATGAATTTATGTTCAAATTCCATCTTAAACCCAGGGCCATGACGAGTGCAAGGTGATGCTATTTTATGCAACACTGTGTGATCTTAAAAATAATCAAAATTAGCCCCGTGTCCCAGCACCAAAAGACACCCGGTACAGAGGTTGTGCTTTTTCCTTCATCCACCTAAAAAGGGGCTTTTGTTTGCCAGATGTGTTTTGAAAAGAGGCATCCCTGGGATTGGCTCACTTGGTCAGAGCCCGGTGCTGAAAACACCAAAATTGTGGGGTAAGAGCTGGACTCGGTGATCCTTGTGCGTCCCTTCCCACCCAGAATATTCTGCGATTCCATGATCTTAAACTCACGTTACAAACCCGTTTGCTTCACCATCTAAGCTGGGATTTGGCTTCAGGGATGTGTCCTGAACCCCTAAGAGCAGGAGTATTGAAAAGCTGGCTCCGGGTTCCTGTTCCTGCCCGGTCCCCAGCCCAGGCGTGGCAGAACCCAGAGAGCTCCCAGGGACCCGCAGCTGGCACAGGGCCACAGCTGGCACCAGTTTTCTTTAAAAGGGTTCCTGGCCTCTGCCCTGCTGTTAAACACAGGTGTTATTTTCAGCATCTCCCGTGTCTGAGCTGGCGTAGCTGCCACGAAACGCTGCCAGGTGTTTTCATGCTGGCCAGTGCTATTTGCTCCCATAAATTCACCAGCAAAACACGAAAAATCACCCCTTTAACCCCAAGAAACCTCTCAACCAACTGCCACAGCCGTCTTTGGCTGATCATGAACTCATTCAGAGCTTTCAAAAGCGGCCACATCTCTCATTTATTTCGTCCAGTCTGTTGAATTTCAAGATCAAGGGCTCCTTTCTCGGAGCACAGATGTTTGTGGGTGTTCCAAACACGAACCACTGCTCATTTCAGAGCTGGGCATGGAGCAGGAGGCACAGAGCACACAGGGAAGGTGTGTGGATGCCTGTGTGGAAGAAGAATCCTTCCCAGACGTCCCTAATTTCAGCTTGTCTTATTTAAGAGTTTATTGTGTTTGGTTTTTTCTTTTTTTATCTTTTAACTCCTACATAAAGCTATTTTCAAGTTTGAACTAATAATTCATGAGCAGAACGTCTTCTCAGGCTCAAATTCCAGCTCCAGTGAGGAGAGATGTGGGAGAAAAAGCCAATTCCAAACGATGCTGCTCTGTTTGGGACAGAGCTGGAAGGCAGGCAGGGGGATGAAAACTTTGAACCACAAATTCAGGTTTTCAAAGTTCTGACTCTTAGCTAGAAAATTATTCAGCCCAGACTCAGGATCTGAGTCAATAACCTCTGCAGGAATGAATCCTGAGCTCCTTGCAGGATCTTTTCATTAGTTATAAATACATCTGCCATTCATTTTTTGCCTTCGTGCTCTTTCACTCCCACTTCTTCCCAACCAGCCACTATTAGAGCTGAGCAAACAATGACATTTACAGGATTATTTTCTAAAAATTGTCTTCCCGGGCCTCTCATCACTTCGCCTCGGGCTAAGCTGCACAATGACACCTTTGCAAGGTTGTAATAAAAAAGCACATATTAAACAGAGAGAAAAAGCCCCAGTAAGTGGAAGCGAAGCGAAGCACCAGATAAATGTCTTTTTTAATACACTGGAATCTGGCAATTACCTCACACATCAGCGTGCCTGATGTGAATAACAGCCAATAATTAAATCTAAGGCGCAGAGCTGATCTAAGTGGCTGATTTGGGTCTAAAATAACCAGTGGGATTTATAATCAGGCACGGTTACAGCGGTACTGAGAGCAGGGTGGCTTCCAATTGCTCAACGCAGCTCTTAAAGGTAAAACTGTTTATTTCTACATTAATTGTGTACCAAGAAAGCAGCAAAACTGTCCATTTTTGGGACCTGTTGATCCTCTTCCACTGAAAGAGAATAATCCTAAATTTCATCCCTAAGAGACTGGACCTGTTGCATCTTTGATCTTTGCATAAAGATGTGAAATTGTCTCTGCAGTCACCTCTGAGTGTGTTTAGGAGTTATCCCTGGGTTTGACCATGCTGGAAAGCAGCTCATGAGCTGCACTTGCTTGGCCCATACAGAGAATTATTATCAGAATCCCAGTGAGAGTTTGCAGATGGTGAATTAAGCTTCCCCCTCCAGTACGGCACAGGTAATTCATAATTCATTAAATGGTAAAAGTAATTAATAATTTTAGAGGCTTTTACCTAAAAAAAACCTGGGGCATGGAGGGGAAGGAGATTTGTGTGTCCTCACAGACTTGGTGTCTGCACAGTCATAGCTCAAAAGGACTTCCAGATAACCCTTGAATATTACAGAACTTTCACCGAATTTCAGTGAAATTTCCACTTCCACACCAAGTTTTTTGGGATTGTTCTGGTTTTAGGACAGAACTTGATCCCAGTTGGAACCAAAACAGGGACAAGACTAATTGCTAATTGCTTTAACAAGGTCCTCGTGCTCCGTGGAGTTCAGTGTTGTGCAGGAGTTATCGGATTTTTCCCAGCTTAGGAATGGGCAGAGCAATCAAATATACAAAGAGCTGTGTGCCCAAGACATGAAAATGCATCCCCAGGCAGCTCAGATCCCAGCAATCTGCCCATTTATTCCCAAATTCAGAGCACCTAATAAGGAGGCAGAAGCCCAGACAGATGGATGAGCAGGCTGAGTCTCTTCCCCTCGAGAAGTGAGGATTCAACAGCATCTGCTCCAGACATCCAGAAGGTTCCTGTCACACAAATAAAAATAATCATCATCTGTCAGCCTCGAATCGCTGCAGCAGGGACTCGTGGAGAGCTGAGATTCTCAGCTCCAGGAAATCCAGGAGTTCCCTGGGGGAGCGAACACAGCCCAGCCCTGGGAGCGCACACCCAGCACTGCCCCGGCGCTGGGGAAGCTCCATCCCATGGGATTTCCTACATCAAACCCCACGGCAGCTGCAGGAACGGGATATTCACTGCCCCGGCGCTGGGGAAGCTCCAGCCCATGGGATTTCCCACATCAAACCCCAAGACCGCTGCAGGAACTGGATATTCACTGAAGGTGCCGGGGAAGCTCCATCCCATGGGATTTCCTACATCAAACCCCACGGCAGCTGCAGGAACGGGATATTCACTGCCCCGGCGCTGGGGAAGCTCCAGCCCATGGGATTTCCCACATCAAACCCCAAGACCGCTGCAGGAACTGGATATTCACTGAAGGTGCTGGGGAAGCTCCATCCCATGGGCATTCCCACATCAAACCCCAAGGCAGCTGCAGGAACTGGATATTCACTGAAGGCAGCATGGCAGGAGCACAATTTCTCAGCAGGTGCTTCCACAAATCATTTGCTCTAATGAACCTATGCCAAAAAATTAAGGCCAGAAGAATAGAAAACCACGATTCACTTGTCTCAAGGGACCTTTTTGCTAAAAAAACACCCCAAAACACTCTTAAGTAAGGGCATCGAGAAGAGAGGGAAACAAACGGAGAGGTAAAGTCAGAGCACAACGTTGCAGTGCTCCCTCTCAGTGTGGCACAAAGTTCCTGGGAAGGCATTGGAGCTGTTTGTGGGATAACAGGGGCTCAGCCAGTGCAGCTCAGCCCCTTTCTCACCCCCGAGCTGACCCCAGGGCTGCCAGGACACCGGGAAGCAGCACAGGCTCCGTTCCGGAGGGAGCTGCTCCCAAGTGGGGCAGCAGAGGATGTGGCACCGACCTGCCTCACTCCCAGGGCTCAGTTTGGGTATCTCAAACTCCAGTTTGTTACTCAGCTGGGACCTGCTTGTAGGGGCCAACAGGAACCACCCAAAGCACAGGGTTTGTGCACAGCTCTGCCTCTGAGGTCTCTAAGCAGTGCAGAAAATCACATTTACCTGTCAGGTGATTAACTGCGGAAATCCAGAATAAAACTAAACCTGAGCTAGAGATAATAGAAAGGGACAAAGATCCATTATTTCATTCTAATAGGTCGCTAATGAGCTGAAAGACGTGAATACCCATTGAAGCAACAGGCTTAGATGAGCTCACATTCTCGAGGTCCCTTGGCATTTTCCTGACCAATTCCATCTGTCACAAGAAGCACTCACCACTGAGCTTATTTCGGAGGATAAAAAAGCCCCTGACATCCTCACAATTCGTATAATTCTGCTGCAGACTGATATTTACAGCCATATCCATCATTCCCTCTGCACATCCCCGTCCAAGAAGCGGTTTTACCAAACTGACCTACATAACTCAGCAATTCTTTTTCTGTTTAGCACTGACACTCCAGCAGCAAACTCCTCCACACTTATTGCAGTTTCTTTCAGGAAACTGCTCTTGTTCCATACAAATCCCCCCCAATTTACAAGCAACAAGCACTGCTGCACATCCTCTACTCACACTTTTTTCTGCTAGCTGATTTTTTTGTTGTTCTTGAGCTAAAATTGCCATATTTACACAATAAACGCCCAGCAGAGCGCACATCTCCAACAGCCGGTGTGAAACGCACGTGGGGGTGCAGCACTTTTGGGGTTAAACACCCAGCAGAGAACCTGGGCAGTCACCTTTGGCCACCTCCATCAGGGAAACTCTGCCCAAAATCACTGGGGTCATTTGTTCTGGAGGGGAGGCACACCCGGGATGGACAGAAAAGAGGGAGGAAATGGGAGCGATGCCTCGGGATTTTGGCTTTTACGCTTTTTATGTGTTTGCAGTCCTGTCATTCTCTGGTGTAGAGCTCTAAACTCCACACAGTGTCAGCTACTGCTCTCCCACCTTGGTCAGACACAACAATTCCTCTCCAGGCCTGGGAATCAAGGACACCTCACTGTCTCAGGCCCTGAGACATGTAAACAAAAGTGAGTTGGGGGGAAGCAGATTTGAGGTAAATGGCTTCATCACCTGAAGCTGTAATTGGAAGATCAACCCCCAAAACGCAAATGGAGCAATCTTATAGAGGTGTGAAAACTTGTGACCCGTTGTCCATTTTTGGGTGTAGGCCCTGGGGGGCTTTTCCCTAAATGCACCTGAAGGCCCTTCAATAGCTATAACTGCTTTTTATTCCCTTTATTTTGTCTGGCCTCTGTTTTCAGGTAAGCCCACCGAGGCACCAGGAGGATGAGCAGATCATGGGAAACGCTGCTGAGTAAAGCAGCAGAATCAGGCAGGAGATTCCATCATTCCCTTCCCAGCTCCATCCCGGGAGTGCTTTCCGAGCCAGAGGCAGCAAACAAGGCTGTGACTAACGAAATTCACCTTTATAACAACTCTGGCCCTGATCTGGCTGAAACTGCAGGAAATTCGGGGGCTTGCCCTGGCATTTCGGCGAGCTCAGAGAGCAACTGCAGCACCAGCTGCTCCTCCTGCAGCTGCCAGGAGGGTCTCGGGCATGTCCTGGTGACATCCTCAGGTGTCCCCCACACGGTGCTTCCCCTAATCAGCCACTTGTCTGCAGCAGCTGGTTTTAGGACAGAAGACAAAGAGACGTGAGAGGAGTTCATCTGACAGGAAGAACATCAAATACACGATTTTTCGGGAGCAAACAGTAATTCCACACATCCTCTCTCACTCCAGGAGGGATCAGCAGCCTGACTAGATGTGTAAAAACTCGAAAGGTTTCTTCCCACCTCCCTGGAATTATCAGTGGGGCTGCAGCAGGAATGTGGCTTCTTCACAAGTTTCCTCACTTGGCGAAAATGAAAATCCACACAAGAAGTGGAGTGAAGCTCTCGGTGCGGGGCAGCTTCAGCAATCCCGGCAGCAGAGAGCGGGGAGCTGATCCCTTCCGGGGGCACCCTCCACATCAGTCCCCTCCACTCCAGAAACAGCGAGTGACGAGAACACAGAGCTGCAGTTTTCCAGCAGGACACCCAAGGCTCCCATTTTCCAGGGTTCACTCCATTCCTTCAACGCAGCAGCTGATGATCCAACTCCAGACGCTCCAATGAATTCGGCGCTTCAGCCAAACTCACAAAACCTGACAGAATTTACCCTCTATTGATGAGTCGTTCGCAGAGCCTTCCCGTTTTCCTCTCCCTGAATTCCGCTGGAATACAATCCCAAATCACTGGAGTGACACGGCCAGGACGAATCTCCCTGGGAGAGTTTCCACCTCCTTTTCCTTCTCTAGAATTCTTCAAAGGATCTCTCAAGATGACAGTCCCAGGATGTGATTCACAAATCCCTGCCAGCATCCGAAGCTCCCATCCCCTCGATCAGAACAAGTGAAACATTCCTGGAAATGTGGGGGATGTGGGAACAGGAACGTGGCTGTTCCTGACTGTCATCGGTGACACAGAAAAGAGATCAGTAGTTTTTGTAAAATAGACGAATTCTTCCCCAGTCAGTTCAAACGAAAGTTCAAGCAGCTGGGTGGTGTAAGGGAGAATGTGGCCAGCCTCTGTTTCAGGGAGTTTAGGACCTGCCCTCTCGTTTTCTCCCAAAGATGAGTAGCATCCTTTTATAGCCAGCTCCAGTGCAGATTTTCCACCAGATTTCCTGATTTTCCAGATCAACCCCACCACTCTCAGAGGCTCAAATCAGACTCTGCCATTTCATTTCCAGTCATTTCCTGATCCCTGCTCTGCTTCCAACGCAAACCAATTCTGCTTTCTTCTTCTCCTGAAATTACACAATTGGCCCTGACCTTTCAGAATTTACAGTGAATATTTTACTTCCTTCCTCCACCCAAAAACATTGGAAGTTTTTCTTTTAAACTTTTTCTCTAGATACACAATCAGTTTAAATATTTTAAATAACTTAGGTTTAATATATTTCTTCCAAAGCTCTTTAAATATTAAAACCCAAAGCTTACCTCCGGGAATCACTGTCCTTTTAGAAATGTTCACTGCCACTGAATGAAGTTTATTACACCATTCCTTTTCCAGCTCAGACATCTTTGTGGCTACACACATGGCACAGCTAAGCTCAAATCTTGAAATTCCGGGTTTTTTTTTCTCTTTTTGAACTATGACTTTCAGAGTTTGAGCTTTATTAAGCCAGGCACTCCCCCAGGCTCTTTTTTTTTTTCCCCACCATATTAGACAGGATCCAGAATTCCAAAATAAGTCTCAGGGCAGGGAACAGTGCCATCATGTGTGTCAGGAGCACACAGCCACACGCGGGGGGTGCCAGGGATCACTCCAGCCTTGCTGAAGACATCACGGGCCTTCCCTCCCGAGACGTTGCCATAGAAACCTCGAATTATGTCTATAGGGGAACAGAAAAAAAGGTTTCCTAAAGGTATGGATGGAGCAGCTCCATGGAAACCAGCCCTGGCTGTCAGAGGAAATGAAGGGAGGGGGTTTGTGTGGGAAGGCACGAGATGATCATCCTCGAAATATGCAAAGTCCCAGCCCTGCAAGGCAGGAGAGCTGTGGCTGCCTGCTCCGGGCTGGGATGGGGGGTCCGTGCCACGGGGGCTCCTGGCACGCTGGGCATCAGCTCTGGCCAGTGAGCCCAGTGCCCACATGGCTCAAATACCCCACAAACACCAACCCCTATGGCTCAAATACCCTACAAACACCAGCCTGCAAGGCTCAAATAAATACCCCACAAACCTCAGCCCCCATGGCTCAAATACCCTACAAACGCCAGCCTGCGTGGTTCAAATACCCCAAAAATGCCAGCTTCCATGGCCCAAATGCCCCAAAAACACCAGGCTGCATGGCTCAAATACCCCAAAAACCCCAGTCTGCATGGCTCAACTACCCCAAAAATGCCAGCTCCCATGGCTCAAATACCCCCCAAACACCAACCCCTATGGCTCAAATACCTCACAAATGCCAGTCTGCATGGCTCAAATAAATACCCCATAAACACCAGCCTGCATGGCTCAAATACCCCACAAACGCCAGCCTACATGGCTCAAATACCCCACAAACACCAGCTCCCATGGCTCAAATACCCCACAAACACCAACTCCCATGGCTCAAATACTCCAGAAACACCAGCCCCCATGGCTCAAATAAATACCTCACAAACACCAGTCTGCATGGTTTAAATAAATACCCCACAAACACCAGCCCCCATGGCTAAAACATCCCACACGCTGCCCCTAAACCTGGGAGCAGCCTGGCACAAATCAAAGGTGATCCGAGCTAAAAAGGGTTGGGATTGGGACAAGTCTGGCAATTCACACCACAGCCCTGACTGCTTTCAGCCTTACAAATACACCAGCCTGCTCTGAAAGGCAGCTGAGATATTCCTGCTGAATTTTCATCCCACTTGCCCACAAATATCCCCAGGTCGGCCCCTCTGGAAGAGCCCTGTGGGCTTCCAAGCAGGGGTTCAGAGATGCAGCGAGGCAGGAGTCAGAGCGAGGAATGAATTATTTATTACATTTACAATACCATTTATATATTCTAGTTCCATAAAGCAATTGAACAGTGTTCACACTTCTCCTAGGGTGATTGGTCAAAGTCTCAGACACCCACTTAGAAATGTTTTTTTCCTAATATAATGTACACAAGGTCAGAAGATGCCAGATATGAATGCTATTTACAAATACCCTCTCTATTGTTTCCATAGCTAACACAGCAAAGGAAAAGTTCTCCCAGAATGAATGCAAGAAGAGAAAATTTCCCTGCTAACAGCATTTCAGCATCCACAGAGCCCAGTATTTACTCTTTAAGGAGATGTTGGAAATGCAGGCTCTGGAACAGGAACCTTCTGGAAATCCCCATTTGCTGCACGAACCAGAAGATTAAACCACAACAATGCACATTATTGTTGGATTGTGCTAAAGCCACCAAGGCCGTGAGCCACCCTCAACATCTCTCTGACGCTGATACCCCGAGCTCCCTCGATGGCACTCTGAGGTAAACATATGCTGCTCTCTCATGGTGAAATAAGCATTTAAATAGATCAGGAGCCTCCAGCAAATGAGTCAGATCTAATCCTTAATCAGCACTTGCTAGCTCACTAACCCCAGACAAATTATTGAATGGTGTTTGTTGGGACTATCAGAGCAGCTGGTTATCCGCAGCTCCCCTGCCCAGCTGATCCCAGCCGCTGCCTCTCCATTCATTCAGCATTGATGAGGGTAAGGAAAGCATGGGAAGCATCCCAACAGATATGGGAGTGCCTGAACAAGTCTTCCAGAAACAACAAAAAAAGCGCTTTTGCAGCACTCGGCTGCTCTATCGCTAAGGAACATTTTGTGTGGTTATAAAAGGTACTGAGTTAGAGACACGTGTTATAATCCCAGGCTTTGCTCTCCATTCTTTTCCCATCCTATGCCCTTTTCCATCCTATCTCTCGGGTTCTATTTCCCTGAAAAGAGTTTTGTATGCAAACACTGATCTGGGATTCACACGAGTCCTTCCAGCTGGAGGACACAGCCCTGAGCTTGGGGAATATTGGGAAAGCACACAACCTCAGCCCACAGCCAGACAGGCTCCACGGGAGCAATTCCTAATTTTCACAAAGGTAATGTGAGGCAAAGCTTCTCCGTAACAGCACCAGAATTCCGGGGCACACAAACTTCCTGCCCTGCCCCCAGCTTTCCGACCCCTGCTCTTTCATGTTTTTGCAATCTTACACCACACAACTCTCAAACCTCTTCCTGCCCAGCTTGGTTTCACATTCCCCCCGCTGCTTGCCAAAGCCTAACTCAGACAACACTTTATTTATAAAATTCCCCTCTCTCCAAGGCTCGGGAATAGCCTTACTTGCCTCATCAGCAGATCCAGTTTTTTAACCCATCTCTCCAGGCAGGTTTGCTATTTACAGCTGGAAAATTCGGCATTCTCCGCTACAGAAAGTTAAAGCAAACCTATGGGGGAAAAGCATCACAGACTCAAAAGGCAAATTATCATTTCACTGGAACAGAGCCATCAAAATTCCAGGATTTCCTTCAGTGGGGAACTCGGAATTATTTTTTACCACATGCTTGTAAAGGGAATCAAAGCTGAGCTTTAGATTAAAGATCAGCATTGTAACAGCAAGAACTAGACTCAGGATTTTACATTTTCCAGGCCTTAATTCGTGGAGCATTTGGTTTCATTGAGACAAACAGTTTTAATAAGGAGTTGGAGTCATTGCCAGGAATAAATACGTCAGTCAAACACATCAATTCCAAGCAAACACCTCCCAAATCCAGCCCTGCTGGGAGCAGCTGCAGGAGGTACCTGTGCTCCTCCAAGACCCCTCTCACATCTCCAAGCACAAACGAGCCTTGCTTATCTTGGCGTGCCAATGACAGAGCCACGGGGAGTGGATAAATAGGCAGGAGGGAGAGCAGTGTCTTCCAGAGGAAGCTGGAAAACATTCCCAGCTCTCGGGCTCTGGCCCTTCTCTCCTTGACACAATTACAGGAGTTAAAGAAACATTTTCCCTGGTGGGATGTTTCAGATTCTCCAGCTGGCCTGAACTTTGCTCTTTGCCAAACCCTTTTCCCGTTTTTTTCCAGAGCTTGTAAAACTCAAAGCCATGGAGCAGCTTTAAACAGAGGAGAATTTGAGAGAATTAAAGCATTGCTTACTCTACCCCAATCCTCAGCATGATATTCCTTTCCCAAGTGTTTATGCCCATCTACTTCTGAAAATTTAAGATGTCCTGTCAACATAAATGTAAATCTTCACAACAGTGAAATTCAGTGCGTGGGACAAACCCCAGGGCTGAGCACTGGAGGGGCCCTCACACAAGGTGCTCTTGTCAGAAAACCTTCCAATATTTCCTTTGGAAAGAAATACAGACGCAAAATCCTTTTTTTTCCTCCCAGTCTCAAAAGCACAGGGTTTGTATTCCACAGCTTCATCTCGAAGCCAGCGCTTTGACAGCTGATACACACACACCCAATTCTCCTAACGGGAAATTCCCTATTTTATTCCAAATGTATCGTTTTGTTGCCCATGTCCCTTGGGCTAGCACAGCAATTCCAAGCATAATTTAATTGCACAGTTACCATTAAATGCCATTTCACCACGGAGGTGGCGGTTTGGACGCGCGGGCAGCGGGACATTGTCCGCAGGTTTGCAGTGACAGTCGGAATTCCAGCCCAGGAGGAGCAGCCGCCCTTCGGGGCTGCGTTTTCAACCCCGAATTACCCTGACAGACTGTGGGAGTGTTTATTTGTCCTGCTCTAAAGCCACCTTCTCCCGACATTGCGTTATCGCCTCCTTTCTCTCCTTCAATCACTTCATTATTTCAGTTTCTCTCTGATACTGATGCATGAACTTGCATCTTTTGTTGCTCAGCTGTAGAACCTGAGCTCTCCCCTTTTCCTGAGAACCTTTGGCTTTTTTTAATGGGCTCATTCCTTAATCCAAAACACTCAAGGAGGTGTAGA
Organism: Callaeas wilsoni; assembly: GCA_013398955.1. NCBI lineage: Eukaryota > Metazoa > Chordata > Aves > Passeriformes > Callaeidae > Callaeas > Callaeas wilsoni. The sequence continues at coordinate 4,669 of VWPU01009771.1, read as the reverse complement.
AGTTCCTGACTTCATCTCCTCCTCAGATCAGAGTTCCAGTAAAGCAGAACAATCAGTTGAATTAACTCCCCCTAAGAATAAAAAAAATAAATACCATCCCAGGAATTCTGCTTAGGGTCCAAGGGTGCTAAAGAAAGGAACAGCACACAGTAATGATTAGCAGGTTCTTCAGAGCTCTCCCAGCAAACACACAGATGGCACACAGACAGTCAAATGCTACACACACATTTCATGACATTTTGGAAGCAGCACATTTGGATTTGAATACCCCAAGCTGTTTGACAGCTGATACTTTTTTTTTCTCCTTTTTTTTTTTTTTTCTTTTTTTGCCACCAACAAAACTCTGCCTCGTTTATTTTCATGTTTAAACGCACCCGCAGCACAGATCTTGGAGCATGCTCGTAGTAAAACTATTAACATGGATTTGGATGTTGCTGTGATCACTTTGCTTCTCCCTCTTGAGTCTGGAGGGAGCCAGGAGCCAATGGAAAAAGGAAAGCAATGTGTAAACCCATGAAGAGGAGACCTGAAGGATCAGATCCCTTCAGAAACTCTTCTTATTCCTGGAAGTGGTCGTTGAAGTGACTTCCAGATGCCTCTGCCAAGTTGTTAAAGCTCTGCAAGAACAGATCCAGCAGTCCCGTGCTTGCTTTGCCCACCACAGAGATGGTTTTGCCATCCTCATTCTTCCCAGCCCATGCAGCAGGTGAAGATGCCCAATTCCCCTTCCAAAATCAGACTGGAGCCCCCTCTGGCAGTTCTGCAGCCAGCTGAGCTGCTCCAGCACGATCCCGCTCCACGGCACTAACGCACCATCAGATTTATGAGTACTGAAATATGCTTGTTAAATAAAAGCCATTTCACAGGTTTTATAAATAGTGGGTTTTTACTGAGGAAGCGGAGCTGGCTGTCCACCAGCTGCCACAGCAGCAAGGGACAGGACACAGCTATGCGAATTTCTGGATTTTATCAAGCAACTGTGTTGCAAAAAAGAACCCAGAAGCATCTGCCCTGAGCCCAGGGTTGTGCAAAATCATCCATTCAGTCAGCAACACTCATCTTCAGAAGGGAATAATCCAGGAGATGCTGACTCCCAAAATGCTGCTGCAAACCCCAGCTGCGCTGAGCTCACCCGAGCCCTCTTGCAGGGTTTGTGCCAGAAATCAGGGGCTCAGTTACTGCCCAAGCCCAAACAGCCCCTTCAGCCACAAACCGCACGCTTTTGTGGAAGGTTTCATCGCACCACAAAGAGGGCGAGAGCAAACACTCCCTCGTGGGCAGGGCTTCCAGGATTTGGGCTCCAGCAAATCTCAGCTCCTGCTCACCCTCGAGGAAGAGGGGATGTCCCCAGAGAGAGGAGAGCGTGAGCAAGCAGATCATCTCCGCTGTAATTACACTTGGCTTTCAAATTACAGCCCAGAATAATTTCGTTTAGGCCTTCGCTGACTAACGGGAGAAATAAAAGACATCAATAAACATCACAGAGGAAGGACAGACTGACATCAGAGCAGAGCTGAACTCCTTCCATCCCTGCTCTCCATGAAAGACTCAGAAACGGGGGAAGGGAAGCTGCAAAAGCCCTGCGTGGAGAGCTCAGCTGCCTCTTAAACACAACCAGCTCAAAGCAGCCACCGCAGGATCTCAGAAACAGTGAAAACCAAGATGCATTTAGAGATAAACAGAGCAGCATCGGCTCAGGAGTGGGAATTTGAGCCACGGTGCTTAACGACCAGAGCTTTAGCAAAAACCTCTCCAATTTTGTGTTTTAAAGATCCAGAAGTTTTCTTGTGTTGTCCATATAGTGCTGGTCTGTGTTTAAACTGAGTCCTCAGGAGTGTTTGAATGGATCTTGAACCATCTCCCCTTTCACATCCAAATTTAAGAAGCTTTGTTTGCTTTTGGTTGCCATTTCAACGAGTCTAAGACATAACCATCTTAGGAGCAGCACCTAGAACTATTTTTAAAATATTTCTGCTTTTTCCAGGAAGCAAAGCAGGGCACATATCCCTTATCTGGCTCCTACACACATTTTGTTCTTCACACCCCACAAAGCACTGCCAGGAATCCACCTGGCTGCTCTGTTCGCTCTCACTTTCGGGAATTGCCAGCCAGGGGAGGCAATGAATGGAAGGATGTGGCCACAGAAGAGCACAGCCTGGAAGTGACAGACGAACCCCCGCGGGAGCACATTAAAAAGCAAATCTCTGCCAGCGCTGGTGCTTGGAGGAGCAGCTCCATTGATTCTGCTGCTGCGGAGCGGTGGGGAGCTTGGCTTTGTGTCCCCCAGCTGCAATCCAGATAATCTGTGCTCTGCTGCAAGCGTGTTCCGCTGGAAAAACACAACAGTTCGGCATAGAAACCGCTAATGAGATTTAAAAGCTCGTTTTTATCTCCTGCTCCGCTCGGATGTGCTGCTCCCCGGGAAAGTCCTCGCGTCCATCCCCGCCCCGTGACGAATCCAGGGATGTCACCTGCACAGGGACAATGCCATGTTCCTGTCCGGGGCAGGGGCTCACACTTTCCAATGTTCACCACTCCTGAAAGCCTGGCCCTTCCTCAAAGACACGTTAGCAGATAAAAGGCTTATCCACACAAATAGTAAACATCCAGCTGGCCTGAGCTGCTTACTCCAGCCACAGGATTGGAAGGGTTTGGGGTGGGAGCACAACGACCCCGCAGCTCTCTGAGGGTTTGGAAAGGGGGCACAAAGTCCTCTGAGCTCTGTAAGGGTTTGGAAAGGGAGCACAAAGTCCTCTGAGTTCTGTAAGGGTTTGGAAAGGGGGCACAAAGTCCCCTGAGCTCTCGGAGGGTTGGGAAAGGGAGCAGAAAGACTCATGAGCCCTCTGAGGGTTTGGAAAGGGGGTACAAAGTCCCCTGAGCTCTCGGAGGGTTGGGAAAGGGAGCAGAAAGACCTCGGAGCTCTGTAAGGATTTGGAAAGGGAGCAGAAAGACTTCTGAGCTCTCTGNGCTCTGTAAGGGTTTGGAAAGGGGATACAAAGTCCCCTGAGCTCTCTGAGGGTTTGGAAAGGGAGCAGAAAGACCTCGGAGCTCTGTAAGGATTTGGAAAGGGAGCAGAAAGACTTCTGAGCTCTCTGAGGGTTTGGAAAGGAGGCACAAAGTCCCCTGAGCTCTCTGAGGGTTTGGAAAGGGAGCACACCGTCCCTGAGCTCTCTGAGGGTTTGGAAAGGGAGCACACCGTCCCTGAGCTCTCTGAGGGTTTGGAAAGGGAGCACACCGTCCCTGAGCTCTCTGAGGGTTTGGAAAGGGAGCACACCGTCCCTGAGCTCTCTGAGGGTTTGGAAAGGGAGCACAACGTCCCTGAGCTCTCTGAGGCCTCCTTAGCTCAGGGACAGCGCTTGGTGTGGATGGGGTTGGAGCATTTCCAGATCTGAGGTGCCCCAGACGGCTCAAAAGCAGACAGAAACCACGAGTGCAAGGTGATCTACCGGGGCAGAGGCTGGAACGTTCCCGGTGCAGAGCAGCACTGCCTCAGGCAAGTTTGGAGTTAAAAGCTTTAGGGACATGGCCTTGTTTTGCTCTCGCCCAGCTTTGTTAAGTGAGAGATCAGCTCCAGCTCCCTCTGTACCCCAAGGTCTCATTAAAATAAAATTAGAAGCTTCTCTCAGACTGCCGAGGTAGCCCAGAGCCTCTGTACACACCAGGCATTTCTTTAACTTTCCCTTCCTTGTGGCACAGGGGAGAATTCTTTCAATACTTAGGCTGCTCTAAGACTAAATAATTAGATTTCCCCCTTCTCTATCTAGCCTGGATCCCCAAAGCTTTCCCTGGCAAAGGCGAGGAAGAGCAGATGTTCAGTTCAGATGAGATTAAAGGGAAATGTTCCGTATTGGTTCCCTTATCCTGTAAAAGAAAAGGTAGAGACTAAAATGGAAGTCAAGGGAAAAGATCTCAGATTTAGTAACTGGTTCTGCTGTTAAAGTGACAAGAAACTGGCCAAATTTGCCATCAGGTTGAAAATGTGGCAGAACCCAGGAACTTGGCTTCAAGAATTACCTTGGCCTGAGGAACTTGGTCCCAGTCTATTGATTTTACCTTGCCAGCCACTCATAAGGCTCAGAAATCAAAGTGTGAAACCCTAATTAATTATTGGGCACCCCAGAGGCAGGAAAAGTTAAATATTAGAAGGGAAAAGAATAATGGCAGAAGAAAGAAAGAAAACTCAGGAAGAGCCAAGGAGAAATTGATAAATGAGGTTAGAATAAAAAGTTTATATGTGTACATCTGGGCTGGGTGACAGCTGCAGTGACTCATGTGATAAAACACCACCCAGCCAATGGAGTGTTTGAAGAGGTCTCCAGGGAGGGAGGCAAGGAAAAACGGAATAAAAATGAACCCAAGACAATTATGTGGATGTTTCTTTCAGTCACAACACAGCTCGAGTGGAGGGTGAAAAGGTAGGCGAGGTGTGTGGGTTGAGACACAAACAGGGATTAAGGGCATTTTGTTAAGCCTGTATCCAGACAAAAGTTTGCAATTCCCAGCTTGCTGATCAGGAACTGATCATTCTGTAACCACTTCCCGGCACAAAGGTTGGAACTGAGGATGGAAAAAAGCCATTTTCCCCCTGATTTTCTTTAGGGCTGGACCAGTCCTACTGCAGCCATGGAAAACAGCAAACACTCACATGGGCTGATGCCTTAGGATTTTA
>VWPU01009770.1:0-42819 GCA_013398955.1 Callaeas wilsoni | reverse complement strand
GAAACTTCCAGCAGCTTCTCAAATGACCCACCTCTGTGGCCCTCCTGTTACCAAAAAACAGGCTGTGCCAAACCAATACAAGTAGAAAGGTGTTTGTTTTCATGATATATTCCTGCTATTTGCCATTTGAAAGCATTTTGAACTAAAGAGCATGATGAAGTTGTCTGAACAGAAACATTTAATGTTGTTTGAGATGTCTGTGTCATCCTGCATGGCATTCAACTGCTGATCTTGCATCATATAGGTTTCATGTTGGTTGTATTTTATGTCTTCCAGGACACACAGAACTGTGGGATACTCTAGGACATCGAGTATGGAATAACAGGAGTAATGCATAGAGAGGCGACTAATGACCAATTTCCAGCGAGGCTGAATCACAGAAACATGGAATTGTTAAAGCTGGAAAAGACTTTGAGATCACCAAGTCCAACCATCAACCCATAACCACCACCATGTTTGTCACTAAACCATGTCCTCAAGTGCTATATACACACATTTTTAGCCCATCCAGGGATGCTCACTCCACCACTTCCCTGGGCAGTCAGTTCCAATGTTTTAGAACTCTTTCTGTTGTAACTTCTGAACTTCCCCGGTGCAATTTTCTTCTCGTTCTGTCACTTACTTATAGCCCTGTCTGCTTTGAATAGGGTCAGGGGAATCTGTGCAATATGATATATATCATTCACTGTGTTGCAGGCTCATGCTGGGAAAGGTTTAGAGATTTTTTAATTTAAAGGTGTTATGAAGAATTCCACATTTCATGCTAGACACCGAGAAACCCAGGAGTCATTTTCAACTTTTCAGCTGGACACACAGCAGTGAGACTAGGAACAAAGACAATTTTAATGCAAGCACTCTACAAGCATAATGTTTTATTATTCTGAAACTGGAATAAAATTAGCAAGAGTTTTTTATCTGGATGAAAATAGAGCCATTGGTTTAATGGCAATGAAAAGATATTGAGCTATTGAGTTCCTGGCTGCTCTTTGCAATTTGTAGTACTTGGGAAGTCTTAAAAGAAATTTGACAGTGACAAATAGACATTTCTAAAATGTCAAGTAATTCTAAACATGAATTTTCATCTATTTATAGACTTACTCTGATATCTCAAATGTTACAGAGCTTCTCGTAGACAGTATTTAGCTTTCTATTAGGAATTTGCAGAATCTTAAATACATTGACATGTTCATGAAGATAATGTTCTTGTGACACATTTCGCAAATAAATTGCATAAAATTAATGCTTGGTAAATTTTCTGAGTGCATTTTTTGTACATTAAACCACTTTGTAGAGGAACTGCTTCCTAAAAAAGAAAGTTGCCACTTCTCTGAAAAATTCTGAAATCCCATATTGTCACATAAGGATTAATTGATAACACTACTGAAATAAATACATTCCCTTTAATGTTAGTTGAATGGCCACAAAATAAATGCAGTGCACTGCTGCAGTGGAAATTCAAAGTCGGCAAGTAAAAATCTTTTATTTCTTCTCAATTTCCTCTAATTTTAGCAAGAGTGAAAATTTCTGGCTTATCAATATTAGAAGTTAAAAAACCTGTTTATGTATAGGATGGGGCTTTTGAGCTGAAGTAAATAAAAACCTTTTCTTTTATACTCTAGCATACTTTAAAACTTTCATATTATATCTCCATGTTTATGTTCCTCCTAAATCTGTGCAGAAAACAGAAAGCTCTAAATTTTTTGTTTCTTTGGTCAACAAAATCAGTTCTTAAGTTACTGTGCTCTGTTCTTTATGTCTTGTTTCAGCCTGCCATAGAGGTTTTTTACACTAAAATGGCCCAAACCTTCCCTTTGCTATATATGTTCAATATTACAAAAGATGGAAAGGGGAAATAAGACTTTAACAATGACATTAGCTTGAAATGACCTGAAACCCCATAAAACCTTAATTGGACCAAACTTGAACAAAACTGCTTTCCCAATTGTACACTTTTAAAACATGGTACAAAGGCAGCATTGTGTCCTCATTGGGTTCCTCTTTGCCAGTGTTTTAATGACTTTCTGCACTAAAATTTCTAAATGAATAAATGCAATTTGTTTACAGGTGTCAGATGGGACAAAAAGTTAAAAAAAAAAAAAGGAAAAAGAAAGCAACTCTTAGAATACTCTCCTTCCTCTTCACTGACTTGGAAAATGTCTAAAAATTGCCTTTACGATTTAAAAAACAAAAATGGTTTATATAGTTTGGGGGCAAGCAAACCCACAGAGTTCTAGGAGCTGACGTAAGAATCTTGAACTGTCACTATAGCCAGGTTCTGCTAGATTCTTCAGTCTCTTCTTCTGGAAGTTATTAAACAATGATTTGTAACATGTAACTTTGTCTATGAAAGGCTCCGAGTGTTCTCCCATTCCATTCCTGTTGTGCTGTATTCAATGGTCCTTTGACAATGCAGGTTTCTTCCAGTCAGACCAAATGATGTACACTCAGCAGTGCTGAGCCAGATCCTGCTTGCACAGTTCTTTCACCTGTAGGCCACAGAGACACGGAGATCAGCAGTGCCAGCACAGTTTCCTCTGCACAGGAAACATCTTCCCTTTTTCACAGCTGGACACAGCAAGCCTTGAATATCAAGCAGGGTAAATCGTAGGAGTGAGTTCCCATGAATAGCTCCGGAAAAATGATTTTTTTCTTCTTCTTTAGTGGAGTGGGAAACTTGATTTCTGAAACTCAATGAGTTATCTGAAATTGAGCATTATAATCTGCACACTATCTTATTTGGATATATCAAAACATACTTAGTCTTATAAGTGGATCCTATTTAAACATCGTACTAGTCTTTTTCAGGACTATTGCTTCTCCTCCAGCACAAACACTGAGTCTGACAGAACATCAAATTTGTCTGCCTATTAATTTATTGATACTGGTTTGATTCACCTTACTTTGGGAATTATCTGTATATTAATGCATTCTGTTCACCCAAATTCATTCCTGATATAGCTACATTTATGTCACAGGCCATTAAATTTCACATTCTAGCCCTAGGCTCATTCATCTAGACTGTCAGTGCTATCCTGTAAAGAGATTTTTTACAGAATTGCCTTATGAAAGAGCAACATCCCGTAGTATCTTTACGTAGTTTATCTTTTAAATGCTTTGTCTGTCCTGGCTTTACTTGAACAGGGACAAATCATGGTTGTGCTTAACTTTGATTCCTCTTTCTGTACCTAAAAATTACCCTTTCAGGAACTTTGATTACTAGTACCTAGTCTATTTAAATTCAAAATCTATAATTCACATAATTGATTGATGAATCTTACCACTGCAAAGTAAGTATATTGCTAAGTGTATTTGGGTTAATATTACTTGTTTGTGTGGTAGCTTGAATCCTGAAATTGTGAAATCTCAGTGCTTTTTAAAACAGAGTCTTATGCTAAAGTTGAATATAAATAAATGCTCTCTCAGTACAAACAAGTCCTGCTTGTAGTAAAGAGAGATTGTGTCAACAGCTTCCCAGGAACAGAACTGAGAGTGCTTCCTTCTGCACTAAGCTACCCGTAATGAGGAAGAATAGATGCAAAAAAAGCACAACCACTAGTAAAACAATTTGAGTGAAGAAGGGTAAGTAAAGGAAAATAAGAATTTCTTGCTGTGAGGTAAGAATCAGAAGGCTACTCAAATTTCTGTCATGTGCATTAATATCAGCAAAGATTTGCAGGCATTGGGGGCTTTCTTAAATGCAACTGCAGCATGTTAAATATTAAAATCTGAAATGAGGAGAAATAATAGAAATAACAGAATTTATAGATAACAACAACAACAAAAACATAACAACACAAAGAAGACAACCCTATCCCTATCTAAGGTGATAACACATTGCCATTCAATGAACATTGCCCTACCAAGAGGAATGAAAAGCCTAAAAAAGCCCCCAAAATCGACCTATTTCCTGTTGGGAATTTGGGGAAGTGCTGGTGTGAAATCTGAGATTGGTATTCAGATGATTCCAGCAAATGAAAAGGGTACATTTGGAATACCATCAGATCAGGAGTCACTCTGCCAGCAGCTGGTTGATTGCCTCATTCTGTTGCTGAAACGCTGCTGCTCGAGGCTCTGTTGATGCCACATCCATTCAATGTTCGTCTCCCATTGGCACGCGGAATCTCAAACTCTCTTTTCATTACCACTCATGCTTTCCTGGAAGGTCTATTTCAAAATGAAAACAGAACAGGAAGCAAAGTTTTCTCTAAAGCACAGTGGCCATTAAAATAACCAAAATCATGCTATGTTAAAGGAAAAACTGAATAGAACCAGAAAAGAATATATACATGTTAAAATATATTTGGAGCTGAGATGGCTTCATACAAGTTTCAAAGACAAACAAAAAGTCATGGAAAGAGGTTGACAAGAGGAGAGAAATGGTAAATTTTATATCAGTTTAGTAAGGAAACAAATATAGGAGTGTTGACCTTAATGATGCATTTGGACAATTTACAGTATTCATGGAAAAGGTTACTAAAACTGCAATTTTCCTTCCTTGGATGATTTGCTTTGTAGATTAAAGTAGTGCCTAAATGCCAGAAGTGAGATCAAGATTTTGCAGTGTTGAATGTCATAAAATAAAAGAAATGTTATAAAGCCAACCCTCCTCATAAACACCACTGAAGAAATAGTGAAAATGTTATGGAACAGTTTTCATAAATGAGAAGTTTTCTTGAATCAAAAACTTCAGAAAATTTTCTAATATACCTCACTGAAAAGGTAGGAATTTCATTGGAGCTTTTTGTTTTCTTTCAGTAATGTTTCTGCAAGAATTATCTTTTATACTATTGAGTATACAACACCCTTACAGCTATTTTGGAGTAGGTTTGTGAACCTTGAAAATTTCATGAAAAATTATTTAGGAATGCTGTGTTAGTTATATTAGTTTGTAAGTCTTTAAAACAGAGCTCAATTGCTTTGGTAATTCAGAGGATAAATACAAGGAACAGAGCGAATACCACAGAAAACAGTTACTATCCTTTGCCGTAATACAAACTCAAAGAGAATCTCAGCAAACTCAAAAACAAGAAAGCTGAAAAAGTGATTAAAAAAAAGTCATGTAGGATAGATGTATTTTATGAAATTCATTAACACAAGTTATCACCACTTGCTGGACTTACGCTTTGCACTGATGTATGAATGTTCAATGTAAACAAAATTATGAATTAAACTGGATTTTTATATTGCTAATCTTAAATCTCCTCTGTTTCCTTTGATAGTGGTAAAGGTTGGCAACACGTTGACCAGACTGGAAGAGAATGTGATGCAGCTGTCAGCATGGGTTGGAGTCGTTTTTGGCTTATTATTCCCAGAAACCGGATCTGTACAATTTCTCTTTATTCCAAGAGACATTTCTATACAAATTTCAAAACAGTACCACATTTCCTTCTGTTCAGGATATATAAAAAGTTACAGGTCAGAAAGCAGACGTTTTACTGTAATGTTGAAATCCTTCTGGTACCCAGGTTTAAACAACACATTTATCCCTCTTACATGAGACATCAGACCAGTCACACCGAGGATACAACCCTCAATGATTAGCTGGCCCTCACTGACTATATAAGTGGAGGCAGAAGTAGCTGCCTGAATCTAGCACTTGTGTCTAGCTACTGAAGTTTGACCTCTGGGGTTTTTTGTTGAATTCCCAGCTGCTGTTCAGTAATCTCACAACAGCAATATCAAAGAAGTCAGCTTTGGAAAGAAAGCAGATTTAGTTACTAAATTCTGTTCTCCCGTGCCCTTGGGACGAGAGCATCAGGTAAATGGCATGTTAAGCTACATCTTAAAGGTGACCCAGAATGCAATCTGGCAGTAAAAGAAAAAGCATCCTTGTAAAATAGAAGAGAAAGCTGGTACTGCAGGTCGTATTAAATAAGAAGAACTCCAGGGAATTGCTTGTGGTCTCTCTTTTTAGGCAGTATCTCAGGAAGTGACATATTAAGGTCTGAAATTTGCATGAAATGTAGGCATGGGCTGGACTTCATTTTATTACTATTGGCTATTTCTTTTTGGCTTGCTGACTAGGAACAGCTGCTGGGTTTAATTTAAATTTCCTACTTTATTTTTGGCAGGATTCTTACATCTCTGAATGGATTCTTTTTTTCAAGATTTTGATGTATTTATTATAAATAGAGAACAATAATAGATAATAATAATTGTCAGCTGAAAAGATACAGTGGGACCAGTTGGCTTCCTGTGACTCGGTGACCTTTTGGTATTAAAAACCACCCACTGCCGTGAGTTATGTTAAAACTTTGCAGCTGGGTTGCAACAATAGCAGAAATATTTGCTGTACCCCTATCTTGGCATCTCAGAGCTACCAATAAGCCTCTTCGTGCAGTGGGAGAGAGTTTATTCAATGTATTTCAAAAGAACTCCCTGCTTGGATAAGGTCTGCTCTGGTGGAAAAGACTGTTGGAGGATTCCCATGAGAAGGGCAATGGCTTTATTAAGACACACCAGTGGTTTTGCTGCTTTGTCAATCAAGTTGTGCCTATAATTGACATCCACTTTTTTCTTTATTTTTTCCCTGAAACACTATTCTTTCACAATTCTGGGTCTCAAACTATGCTTACAATCAAGGGTAAGTAAAATAATTCTTAATACATCACCAGCAGAAGGTCCTGGCAGCGTCTGCCTTTAAATGAGTTTGGAATAAGAAAGGAAAACAAACTCAGAGCAAAAATCTTATAGCATAGCTAAATATTGAACGGTTCTAGCTGTGAAAAAAAATTAACATTTTATTGTCTCTTGATAGGTGACTCAAGGATGCTGTGTTTTAATTAATGCTTCCGAAATCTTAGCTGGAAACAAGGTGTGTGCCATCAGTGTTGTGCATAGAGCATAAGGCATTTTCACGAGAAAAATATATCACATTTATATAGAGATCCAGTGGTTTAAAGTTTCCTTTACCAGAGTAATACTATGGAAGAGAAGGAAGTGTCTGCTTTTCTGAGAGTACAGCTTGCCTTTTCTCCTCAGTGCTTGCAGCTTTTATGCCACAACATGGGGAAGCTTCTGTTCATGATGTCAGGACTTAAATATTACAAATGTGTTCACTCACAATTCAAATGAGTTCCATCTTAGAAAAAATAATTTAGAATTTGGAAATAAAAAGATCATATTTTTGGCTGATTCTTGTAGTAGAAGCTTTTAGTTCCTAAGACTGACTGTCAACACACCCACTTGTGCCCCACATCATGTATCACACTTAACACATTTAATATACTTAATCCTACTTAATCCCACTTAAGTGTCTTTTTCTCACATGCTGGTGTTGCATGGCAATTCGGTGCTGTTTTACTCTATGCTGCTTGGCATTTTTGTGTGAAACATGCCATATGGGAGGTGTTCCTGAAGTCTCTGTTAGAGTTTAAAGAGGCTTGGACCATGGCTGCCAAGGTTAATAACCACTTACTGCAGCTGTCACACTGCCAAAAGGCAGAAACTGCAAGGTTCCCTGGGCCAGGACCAAGTGGGGATCAAGAACTCCCGCCCTGAAGTGTATGGTGTATCGACAGACTAGATGGGTGGGATTCAACTTCAGATTGTAGGGGTGGGGTTTAGTTTAAGACATCTAAAATCTATCCATCTTACCCTGAAATATGTGTTTGAGCCGATTCTCAGCCACTCTGCTGTTTCTCTTTGTATTACATCCACCTCTTCCTCTATGGAAGGCCATTCAAAAGCTAATCAGAGGCAAGAAGTTCTTATTTCTTGTAACCAGTAGAATTGTTACAATTTTGAGTCTTATGTAAACAAATTATAGTAGGATTTTCCTCCACCAGGTGTTAGCCTCCAGCAAGGAGAGAAAGAAACTGGTATTCCAGCACAATCAAGCTCCTTGCTCTTGCAACCTGTGCTGCATTATTATCCTCCCATTAATTTCAAACTAATAGTGCTTACTTTGGATAATGGTGACTGGGGGGGAAAGAGACGTAACTAATTAAAAATAACCACACCAAATGCCAACTTTTCTCAAAAACTTTTTATTCTAAGTGCCTGGACACAATTCAAGAGTACCAATGACTAAAGGGAGACTTCCTGTTTAGCTTATTTCTGGATGGAGAGAAAATGACTGAATTTCCCTGGAAGTTTACCTAGCAAATTAGAACAAGTGGGCAGTAAGTAGCTCAAAATATTTTGGCTCTTGGGTTAATTTAAAGCAATGGATGTGTTCCTGCCTTTGAAAAATGCAGCCATGTATTCCAAGTGTTGTGTCTGCCATTGTAACACCACTTAAAGCAAACAATCTCAAAGTATGCTATAATACTGAACTTCAGAAATTTCTCCTAAGTGTTTTTACTTGAGAAGAGGGAATAAAGAGCTTGATCTTAATTGCACCATCTAACTTTGCACATTTTAAGGTGCCAGAGTCAAGAGTAAGACGACTTCAGACAAGGCTGGGATGTCCCTATTAGCACACTGTGTTTGACACCAAGGGATGGTGACCTGAGCTGTCTGTTTATTTGGGAGACATCAAGAACTATGAACATCTCTGCTCTGGGCATTGATTTCATACAGCCACAAACCCATGAAGTCTCCACATTTATTTCTGTGCTGCCCTGAAACACGACTCACTTAGACATGTCATATCCTGCCTTATTCTTGCCTTTACCCAGGTGCCTGGGTCTGAGCTTGCAATGCAGGTGATACTTGAGGCACACTCGGACATGAAGAGTACATGGAATATACCTGGAACTCTCTAGCTGGCTGGCCATGAAAGTCTGTTCTCTACTATAGCGACTGCTGAATTTCTGAATTAGTCTCCAAAAAGGGGGCAACAGCTGTGCATTGGAAACAGTCCTCAACTTGTTCTAACTTCTGTACCATGATAAGGTGTTTCTGACCGTGCTGCCATGGGCAGAAAATATTCTAGGGACTGTTGATAGCACTGTAATTATCATTGAGATCTATCCTGTTCTATCAGATTTGAATAAAACTAAATTTTGTTCTGAGACGTGAGTGGTGTGGAGGCTCAGAAGACAGAAAGTCCAAAAAAACTAATGAATGAATCTCTTCTTCTTAGGAAATAAAGTGAATTAAATATTTCATAAACTGTATACTATTACGCATTATTTTTCCACTAACCAAATCTGCAGTTGCTTTACTGATCTCATGAAAAACAAGTAGAGTAATATAAAATGTAAATTAAAGGGAGCCTATTAAAGAAATTGAGCTCCCTAAATGCTAATTGGAACAAAAAAGAAAATTAAAAGTTTAACAAGAGGGCAATAAAAGAAGGAATTTAAATATTCTAAGCGCATTCAGATATAACACTTAATTGGTTCTGAGCAAGTTTAAGTTAAGCAGCTAACAAGATAAACACTTCTGATGACAGAAAATTAATGTTGTGTCACAGCAAAAGACTACTTTATTTGATATTTTATACTTTATTTATGTTATATGACAATTTAATTAAACATTCAAGTAATCCAGTCAAATAATTTCCTAGTGAAATAAACCAAGAATGATCAACTCCCTTTTCCATAAAGGATCGATGCAGTATGACACCTGATTTATGCTATATGACTGTGCAGTCTTAAATTTTATGTCAAAATTAATGAGACAAAATAGATTTCTAAGGGCTGTTTTTTTCGCCATCACACACGCATGGTAAGTTAATTGCTGGAAATAAGCTATAACAGAGGAACTTCCATGCTCCTTGTGATAGGATTACTTTGTGATTTAATAAAAGCATGTTGCTAAATCTCAGTGGAAGGGGGAAAAGAAAGGCTTTCTGTCCAGAACCGTTTGTTAGGACTAATTTTGGAATGTTTTGAGTGATACTTAAATGTTTTGCAATCTATTGCGTTTTACAGGACCTAAAAAGAAAAATCTGCCAAGATGTCATGTGACTCTGGACCAGTTTATTTAAATCAGTATAAACATTCTTTCTACTGAATTCTATTAGAATATTATTAATAGTATTTTTTTGGAAATTCCATTAATTTGTGTTTGCTGTATTTAAAGTTTCAGGTAAGTGTTGTTTCTCTTGTAAATTGGACACAGTTTCAGGACTGGGCTCACTGACATGACTTGAGGCAGATAGAACACGTGTACATGTACTTTATGCATGCTTTGTTTACCTGTGGCTCGTGCACCTGTGAACCTGTGGTTTGGCAGCAATTGCAAAAGGCTTAAACTGCTGCTGAGACTGACCAGGCTTTGCATGAAGAGCATCGCTGTGAGTTTATGGTGTCTTTTACCCCAGGTAAAGCTGAACTGAAGGCGAGGAAAGGCAAACAGCGAGATCGCCTTGCCCAAGCTCAGAATGAGTCAATGACAAAAGTGTGTCTCCTTTAGGGATGCCCTTTGTTGGATGAGTCCCTCGAGAAGGCCCTAAAAGTGTCTGCCTGAGGGAAGCAGATAATTTGCAAGACTGAAAGGTTTTTCAAATATTTGGAAGGCTGTTCTACAACTAGACATGTCTAGTTTTATGTCTCCAATCTTTCTTTCTGATGGCCTACATTTGTATTTTGATTTTTTAATGTAGGACATGAGCAAATCTTTTAGTGATAGTAACATTTGAAATCTCCACTTTCTACTTCTAGCAAGACCATGTGTGGTCCTAAATTCTTTTACAAAGTACTACAATTAATAATTTACTTCTTTATTTATTGAGAAAAGAAATATTTTTCTTCCAATAAAATGTACTCATATTTAAAAATGTTTGAAGAACATAAAAAAGGCCTAAATACAAATATATTTCTCTGTCAAGGGGCAATAAAAAACCAACATTTGCTTGTATGATTCAGGAACAGAGATCTCTATTAAAGAGCACAGATAGTTTTCCAATATTGACAGCAACAAATAAATGAATTTACAGTATAGAATACACATATGTGTGCATTAGCTTATCTGCAACATTTCACCTTGTGTCATTTTAACAACCTCCCACAACTTTTTTTATTTGCTTTTTACTCCCACTTATTTCCCATTTAAAGTCCCCCAAAGGCTTCCTAAATGTTCTGTTGATGATGAGCTTCTTTTTCCTTAATAAAACATTACAAATATATTTACTCTGTGGCTAGTGGACCTTGGCTGGCTACTAGAAGTCCACCCAGCTGCTCTCTCACTCTCCCTCATCAACAGGACAGAGGTAGACAATAAGATGGAAAAGCTCGTAGGTCGAGAAAAAAGACAGGGAATACTCTTAACATTTTGTCATCTTGAAGCAATCTGATAGAGATTAAGTGATAGAGAAGGTCATATTGAATTTTT
Source organism: Callaeas wilsoni (assembly GCA_013398955.1). Taxonomy (NCBI): domain Eukaryota; kingdom Metazoa; phylum Chordata; class Aves; order Passeriformes; family Callaeidae; genus Callaeas; species Callaeas wilsoni. The sequence continues at coordinate 31,596 of VWPU01009770.1, read as the reverse complement.
AAAATGACAGAATTTCCATATAATACAGCCTTTGAAGAATATCCATCTAAAGGAAGCTGTGTATCAAGGTACTAAATATTTTACTTTTTAAAATCCTTTTTTTTTGGATGAAGGCTGAAACAAATTTATGGTTATATCTGAAAAGTATTTAAAAGGCTGAAGATATGAATATATGATGACAATAAATTGTTTCCCAAAATAAATATCCCAGTAGTTTGCAGGACAGGAGACCAGTAGCAGAGATATTCTAGCTCAGCAAGAATAAAAGATCACAGAATTTAACTGAAAAATAAAATCCTAGAGAACATGAATCTGATAGAATCTCTTTCACTCTACAAAGTCATTTTCAGAAAACCCTAGGCAGATATAGCAGGACTGGTGAATGTTTATAACAAAGGTGTCACTGATGAGTCAATGAAGAGTGATGGAATAGTCAAGTCTGCTGGCTGAAGGATGCACTTTCAGACCTGGAAGTACATATGAAGCTACATACCATCAGGTAGATGAAAAACACCTGAGGCTGAAAAGCAATCACGGTAAGGGAGTAGCGAGCTATAAAAAGACAGTAATTTCCTCTGTTGGCACTGACAGAAGACAGGAAAACATGAAGAAAAAAGGAAATTGTGCATGTAAGTGAACCTTTCCTCTTTGCTACCTCCCTTAGGTGAAATATACCCTTATGTGAAGTATATTGATCATCTCAGATTATTGTTGCATGTCTTACTCTATGCAGGATGCTAAGAGAATTGACAGCTACACATTTAAATACTGAAGGAACTAAGCAGTGACTCATCCCAAGACTGATAAACATAAGGAATGCTACAGCTTACACTGTAAACCTTCAAAGGTGGCAGAAGTTTCTTTCTGAAGAGTAAAGATTAAAAGTAGAACTGGGGAAGTAATTTGTAACAAATAATTTCTGAAGAATATTTTCCTTCATTCTTCTGACCAAAAAGCAATTGACAAATTTTCTAGGCCTCTTGTTAGTTCTCCAGCAAGAATATTGTCCTTGGTTCATCTATAACTGGTGAATAATTAGTTGCCAGAGCTCTCCAATTCTGCTATCTTTGCTGGTGAAACGTCATGGTGTTGGATGATACTTTCAGCATTTCCTGCTTTAAATGGCAGCCCAGACGAGTGTGAAATCAGAAATCATCTTTTTTTTTTTTTTTTCCCCATGCCATAGCTTTAATATCTGAAATTCAAGTTTATATTGCTTGCTTTTTGTGTTATGCAGGACTCTGGAAAGATTTTGGCCACTTTTTTTTAGGACTATCTGAACTTTAATCAGTTTTTCTACTTTGGAGCACAGTCTCAAGCATACTTTGACATTTAGAGCTGGTTCCAAAGTACTCCAGCGTGAGTGGTAAGGCAATTTGTTGCTGTGAAGAAACTACAGCTTTCTCTATCAGAAATATGCAGGTCAAGCAGCAGGCTCAGAAAGGACACTTGGAAGTGAGGTCAGAGAAAGTGACAACTCATCCTTTGCATGAAGTCAGCACATTTCTGCAGGGAACAAGAGACTTGTATCTACCTCCCAGCCCAGAGAAGAGCTATTCTACCCCTCTGCCTACCAAAGCATAGAATGATCAGTACACAGCAGAAATAAAACTCAGAGATTTTAAAACCCTTCAGCCAAAAACATCTATCACATAAGAAAGATAAAGAAACCATGTACCTGGCTGAGCCAAGGAGGCATAGATTTTTTACCTTGATTTCTGTGCAATGTGAAGAGGCACAGGTAACTGTGTATTCAGGATTCAGTGTGGAACAAGAGACTTTTTCACTGTCTTAAATATAGAAGAAAGTGATTCAGGGACTAGAACCAAATTTCTCACTTCCTACAACATTTTCTTAACCACCAAGCCCCATGTCTGCAAAATGGAAGGTTTTGATTCGATACTGCCCTCCTCACCCTCAAGCACATAATCCAATGATTAGGCTGTATTTCTCTGAAAAGGGAAACCCCATAAAGGCAAAAAGAATTGCATTTGAAAAGGGGGAGCATGATTTGTCCCTCCAGTGATGATGAAGTTCATACTTTCTTAACTAACTGAAAGTGAGGATGTACACATGTACATTTCAGATTTGAACTTCATGGATAGGTAAAATTATATATTTTTTGGTGTGAATTGACACTGTTTTAGTCAAAATTTAATCTTTTTGTTAAAGGCAGGTTGAAGGCAGGTATTTGATAACCTGATTATATTGGTTCATCTTCTTACAAAGCTGAATCTGTGAGATCCTGGTTCTCAGCAGGCCAGACCAAGCACCAAGCTGTCTTACTGCCTGTGGTTTTATCAATTAATGGGAAATTTGCCACAGACTTCAAAGCCAATATATTGGAGCCCTGTTTCCGCATGTTATAATCATTCCCTCTAACTCTGATGTCTTAGGATGTAGGTAGACGTAAAAAGAAAGAAAAAAGATTAAAAATATTTAAATTTTTTCCTTAGCTAGTTCTAAACTGTTACATGCAATGGCACTACTTTACTTAGGTATGTTTTGTCTGTGTTTTTCCATGAAAACTTAAAATACCATTAAATTTCTCATTCTGATAATCTTTACTTGTCTTTTTTTATATTTGTTTTCTATTTTTCAGAGATATAAGTATCTCTGTGGATATATTTAAATTCTGTCCAATCAGTGAAAACCTAATCAAATATGAGATTTTTTTTTTTTTTCACTGAGCAACAGAAGGACTCAGGCAGTATCAGATATAAAATAATGTAACAATTAAATTCACTCTTTCTTGAAAACCGAGCCAGAGCAACTTGCCCCAAGGGTACTTAAAATTTTGCAGTTTCATGGTTTTGAGCTGAATAATGACCTTCAGACCTTAAATAACCAGCTCCTTCTCTTTAAATTTGTATGAAAAGTAAAAGTCTTTGTGTCTTAGAAATGTAAAAATAATATATTAATTTGATTGCAGTGATAAGGGGACAAAACCAGGGAAAACAAATCCGCACTTTTTTCCTTCACCCTTGTGCAATAAATCAATGACTTGGCCTTGTGGTCTGATAACCCAGATAACTGAAATAGTTTAATCAATATAACAGCAGAGATTGTGTTGAAAAGTATCCACACATCACAGGTCCACACAATGACCTCTGGCAGTTTAAATCTCCAATAGCCCAGCAGCCCATAGAGGCGGGTAAGGGCTCTGCTGTGCGTGGTTATGCACTTGGACTGGTAACCCATCTCCTGCTGGCACTGAAAGCCCATTGTCTGTGGCGGGACTGTGAGCTCCTGTGCAACAGGATTAGGCACATTTTTAAATGCTTAAGTTTTCTAATTCCCTCCTGGATTGTGTTGCTGGGAGGGCGTGGTGGTGTCCTTTAGTATTCTGAAGCCAAGTGCACTGTCTACGTGTATGTTGCTGTAAATAAGTTGTGCTTGGTGAGCAGAACAGTCTTTCTTAGAATCACAGAATCACTGAGATTGGAAAAGACTTCTAAGATCATCCGCTCCAACCCTTAACCCCTCACTGCCAAGTCCACCACTGAACCATGTTCCCAGCCACCACATCTAGTCTTATAAACCCCTCCTACATGGTGGTTCTACCACTTCCCTGGGCAGCCTGTTACTATGCTTGACCACCCTTCCAGTGAGGAAAATTTTCCCAATAACTAATCTAAGCCTCCCCTGCTTCAACTTGAGGCATTTCCTCTTGTCCTGAAGATGCTTCTTGCTCGAAAATGGGCAGTGTGTGCTCCTGACAACCAAGAACTACCTGTTCTGGTCTGTTTTGCTGTTTTTCCATAGCACCAACTCCCTCTGGAAAATTATGTTGAGCAAAATGTCACTTGTGGACACTGCTGCAGTAGGAGCTACTGTCCTTCCAGAACTGCAGGACTGATTGTCCCACTCATCATCAATTCCTCTAAGACAATCAGTCTTGAGCTGTAGTGTGAGCAAAGCAGGGATGTGATGGCAGCTCTGCATCTCTGACAGTATTTTCTTCCCAGGAATATGCCTGAATTACCTTTGTTGAAAGCCACGGAAGGAGGAAATCCCAGGAATTTCCTTGCATCTTTCTGGTATTCTTGTATAAGTGGTCAAGTCCTGTTTGGCTCCTGTGGTTCTTGTGGTCATTTTTCCCACTCTGACTTCAGTGTGAGTTTTACCTGAGGAAGGCTTGAATAATAGTAATAGGGAAAGGGAAAAGGAAAATGAAAAAAGGGGGAGAGATGAAGCAAAAGGAAGAGAAAGATGGGGAAAAAGGAAAAAAAGAAAAAAAAAAAGATGTAGAGAAAAAGAAAAATTAAAAGAGAGGAGAAAAAGGGAAAAATAAAGTTTCTACATTCTGATAGTGATACTAATTCTAAAAAGTGGTTTACACAGTAGTACTTGTCTGATGATTTCACTGACACACATCCTAAGAATGCTCCAGAGGAACAAGGAATGCAAACTTTGTCTCACTGATTCTCATCACAGATTAAAGTAGCCAAGGCATCAGTCACAGTGCACATTGGTTTTCATGGTTGCCTGACAAGATTTGGTGGGGGAAACACAATTCAAATAATACTTTAATCCTGTCTAGTTACCCTTCTGAGTTCAACCGTGCTGGGGGCTTTGTATTCTGTGTATTCTGATTCTTTTTCTTGATACACTTATTCTTGTGTTCAGCTTTAAATGTATGAGAAGTCCCTGCAGTTCAGCCTAAATGTGTGTTCAAAGTTGCAATAAAGCTGTGGTGTTCTGCACTTTACAAGATAAAGGCTCTTCAGAGGATCTTGAAATCCTTCTGAAGCATTATTTAATTGATCTTTATGATATTTCTGCAACAAATGTAATATTGTTCTGTTTCTTAGGACACTAAAATGACCTATGAAAGGTAAAAGTCATGATCCATCTGGGAATGTGTAAAGAAAGGAATTAAAATGTCTTAACTACCAATGTCGTGGTATATGTACTAAACAACCTTAGCCATGAAAATGCCATTATACCTTACTTCTGTAACCCTGAAGTTTCGTAAATATAATTTTGTCATACAGACCAGCTTCACAGAATCTCAGCATCATTTAGGTTGGAAATGGTAAGACACGTCACATATAGTAAGTTCAATATCAGCATGGAGCAGCAAATCACAGAAGAAAAAAGCAGGTGTGAAGCACCAGTGAATATGTATAAAATGCTGTATGGTACTTTTTGCTGTCTTATTTTTGTCTAGGCTAGTAACAATTCTTTGTGTGGGCTGTTGAGATTTCAATTACACATGCTCGATTTTACATAGAAGCTATATTGCCTTTTGCCCACAACAAGGTTTTGAATATAATATTTTAATACTTTTGCACAGCACAAAATATATAGGGTCTATTAATGATGGGGGTTTTTTCAGTTTTTCTCTTTCAACAGGCAACAAATGCAGCAATCAAAACAATCATTACAGGTAATTTCTATATTTTGAAAATATAGGAAAATAATGTGAATTTAAATATAATGTCTAATTTTGCATATATTTACATATATTTACTTTAAAAATGTACATCTGTACTCTGACTCCACTAAGGATTTATTTTTTAAAAAAGTCCACTCAAATTAAACAGACTGCTTGGCAGACCAAATTCAAATGTTCTTTGTCTTCTTCTTCTTTGCCAAGGTATTCTTTATCACTGATTTTGTTGCTGTTGCTGTTTTTATTTTGGTTTTTTTTTTGGGTATAGCAAGTAATCTGAAATAATTTGGTTCTTTTCTAATTCCTGGTTTACAGTCCTGTTTTGTTCTAGGTGTGATGTAGAAAAAGGCTTGAAGTAACACAAGACTGAATGATAAGTGGCTGCTCTAGATGGGATGAGCAAGAGAGAACTGACTTTCATTTGACTAAGAAAGACTTCACCAGAGTAAACCAAGTTGCTTTAAAATGGGCATTTAAGGTCTTTAGCAATGCTCTGGGATACTAAAGACATCTGCACCCAGATGGCAAATGCTACATAGGTCTTAGGAAAGCCAAATTCTTCTCCAGTCCCACAGTGCTCAAATGACAGCAAACACTCCTATGGAGACAACTTTACCTTGTAGAGCATTAAAAATAAATGCTTTGAGCTGGTTGTCTGTAAGCTTTTACCAGTCGTTATAGGAAAACGGATTGTGAAATACTATCTATTGAGAAGAAAGGAGAGAATTTTTCCCTAAAGTAGGTGCCTAAGATAGGCCAAATGCCTTGCTGGTGAAAACATTCATCTTTCTCCACAAGGTATAGCAGTGACCTAGTACAGCTCATAAAATCCTGATGATATCATGCATTCCATGAGATGAATACTGAGATACCAAATTATGTAAAATTCTTCAAATCTTTTTGTTTTGTTTTGTGTTTGTTTTTTTTTTTTTTTGGTGGAAATATCTAATGACAAGAACTTCACTGAATTATGTGAAATAATACTTTGCTTTGCTAGTGGATTTGCAGGCTTGTAGTTTGACTGCACATAATTTAGGGTCCCATATGCTGCACACTGTTCTTAAAGCTGAATAGATCTATTGATTTGTTCCATAGCAGTACTGCAGATCATCAAATTCACAGTATTGTATTCTTATTCACTTCACCCTGAAATGCACAACCAGCCTTTGTCATCTATGACAAAGAGAGTTGGGCAGAAATGTTTCCATAAGCGATACCTTGCAGATAAGTGGTACTTCTGAAAAATATATGCATCTAGGTTGTTTACATCACTTGGTTTTAAGAACAACATATATTTTCATAGTGTCTTTCCTCAGAAAACAAGTATTAAATTGAGAATATTTGGTATAAAACTACTGCTGACTTACAAGGCATCACATAGAAAGTCTAAAATGAATCTGAAGTTAAAGTTAGGACTTCAGCTCTAGATTAAGACAGATGAATACTGGTGTCTTCATATGCCATCCGTACCAAATTTCCCCATTTTTTAATGGGATTTTGAATACTTTGAGACTAAAGAGAAAATTATTTTAAATTTAACTTACTGAAAAGTCAGCTGAATGTTCCTCTGAACTCCTGTATTTCTGCTCAAGCGATTCAGTTCAGCTTTCTATAAACAGACACCTGTTGCTAATTAGGATGCTTTAGTGTATTCACGATCTATATCCATGGCTGTGGCAGATATAACACAGGAGGCCTATTATATGTACACTTTTCTGGTATGGATAGTCCATATGCAAAATACAGGAATTGTGAAAAGTTGATAAGTTAGGTGAGAGTAGTAAAAGGAAGAATGTTAAAGTTTCAAGCTGTGAGAAAAATTATTTCTTGACAAGTTCTTGGTAAGAAGAAGTTTACTTCAAGGTGTGTGTGAAATAGAAGTCAAAGTACAAGGCCCTTCAGCCAGTGTGCAGTTGTGGGAATTCATTTTGGATGACAATCTAGGGACAGTTTCAGCTCTGCTTTCTCCTCCCCCCCAGACTGCTTCACTGTCCTCCTCACCAAGTTTTTCAGAGGCTGATGCACTGAGCAGAAATTTTGCACTCCAAGAAACCTTTTCTAGTATGAATTTTATCGATAATTTGATTTTATAAAGTCTCTCTGCTGCAATAAACACATGATTTCAAAGCAGCAAAAAAAGATGTTTCATTAAATCATTCTCAAGCATCCTAGTTAGGACTTGCCTTTGAAATTGCATTGTCTATACTCTCTGAAAGCATTACATTTGAGCTGTGAGGTGTAGTTATCTTCAAAGCCACTTAAGACCTATGAAAAGAAAGAAAAGGTCATAGCAAAAATCCTTGTGACACGGACTGGGGATCCAAGTACTCTTGCAGTGTGGTTTTCAGGCTTTTGTACCTGGAGAAAGAATAGAAAAAGAATTGAAGAAAAAAAAGGAGCAACCCAAAAATTTTTAAAAGAACCTCATGAATTAAAAGGCCTGTCTCATAGTGATTGTCAGCTTGGACTTTACTAGATAATGCATGTGCATCTTTTCTTCTCCTTGATCCATATTCTTTTTGAGTTCAGGAAACCTTAATGATAATTTTTATCTTCATTGTTATTACTGGGGAAGACCGTTTTCATCTACTTGGGCTTTGTATCAAGGAAATTGAAGCTGTATCAGGAGAAGTTTAGGTTGGATATTAGGAAAAGGTCCTTCACCTCAGGGTTGTTGGGTATAGGAGCAGGCTCCCCAGGGCAGTGGTCACTGCACCAACCTGACAGAGTTAAAAAATCATGTCGACAACCTTATCAGGTACATGGTGGGACTCTTGATGTTGTCCTGTGCAGGGCCAGGACAGATTTGATGACCCGTGTGGGTCCCTTCCAACTCAGGATATTCTATGATTCTGTGAAATTACTGAGTTACCTTTTGAGGCAGTGTGGTGTTTCATTTCTACCTACCCTTAGAATAATATTACCCGTTGATGGCTCATATTTCATGATTCAGTCCTGAAAACCATTATTATTTTTCTTATTTTGCTGTATGCTATGTGCCCTCCAGTTTGGAGTTGAAGGATTGCTGCTAGTCCTTCTTTCTCAGGTATAGATTGTGCCTACACTTGTTGAGGTCTCAATATAGAAGAAATTCAGTACTAACTGTTGGTACAAATACTCGCTTTCATTGCTGTGTTTTGTTCTCCTAATGAAACAGGAGGTCTTTGAAGTGTTCTATATGCAGGAAGAAGTAATAAAGATATTTCTTTAGTAGTTGTCACCTTGGTAAAATACCACAAAAGCTCAGACTTACAGACATAGTTACAGCTTGTGCTACAGCAGGATCCAACCAGAAGATCCAGTTAAAAAGGTGAGTTCCACTGTGTGGCTCTTAGACAAACGTTAAGTGGAAGAGAGCACAGATATGAGGAAACTGGATATTTATTTTTAACAAATGGGAAGTAAAACCTCATGGAGTTAGTGTTCAGCTATAAAAGATTATGGAATGGTCAAAAGAGTGAGTAAATAAGTAGGCAGATGGGAGAGAGAGAGAGTTTTTATGTTCATCTGGAGATGAACTCGGCTATAGGGAATTCAAGTTAAGCAGAAAACAAATACCAAACCAAAAGATCTGCAAGCGAGAAAGAGAAAGAGCAGAGTTGTCAGAAAAACCTGTCTTGGGTCGCAAGGAGGAGACATGGACAACTGGGAGTGCACAGCATGGAATGGAAAGCATTGGCGTGGACTTTGGCATTGGAAAGGGCTGCCCAGGGAGGTGCAGGAGTCGCCATCCCTGAAGGAGTTGAGGAAACGACTGGATATGGGACTTACTGCTGTGCTTTAGTTGACAAGGAGGCGGTTAGACTCGATGATTTGGAGGTCTTTTGCAGCCTTAATAATTTTGTGTTTCTGTGATTCTGTGAATGGAAAAAAACTGTGAAGTTTGACTAAATGCTAAACCCATTTCTGGATTTTCCAAAGTGCAGAGACAACTCTGAACTTGGCATGTGCTGTCCAGTATTGAACTGAACACTGCCTTACAGAGAATGTGAAATGTATTTTGAAGCAATACACATAAAGTTCAAATATTTTGTCACGGCATATTGACTTAACATTACAAATATTGATCTAAGCTGAAAAGAAAATTAATCACCCTAAAGGGCAATAAACATTGATACTTAGGAAAAAAAAGTTTCATACATACAAACCTAAAAAATATCTTGTCCAGAAAGCAAAATATTCCATGTATTTTCTTTTAAAATTCCTTTTAAATTTTAAAACATAAAAATAATGTAAATGTGAACAGATGAAGTTGCGTCAGCAAGTAAAATATGAGCAAGTAAGACATGGATGTTGATCTGCCATTTTAGAAGAATATTAGGGCTTTTTTTTTAGGCTCTGCAGTACCATTTAAGTATTGCAAGTAACAGAAATGAATTCTTAGCATACATGTCTCTTTACCTTAATTATGAGTTATTTTCACAGGACTATTACAGTATTAACTACTCAAAGGACCTTTGTGATAGTTTTGTCATCCTCAGTAGAAGTGGTAGTAGTAACAGCTTATTACTTTATCATTTATCTATAAAGCTAAGATATGAATCCCATCCTTACACTATTGTTCTATAATGTCTAATAAAACAGGTCTTGAGCTCAGTTGGGGTTTCTGTTTTCAGCACACCTGGAGATTTAGATTAGAAGCATAAAGATAGATTCACTGTAATAATAAAAATATTGCAGTGGTACCTTCACAACCTTGTGTGACTTCTGCAAGAAAAATGTAAATAAATGTAACAAAAATATGCAACTGCCAGTTAACTCAACAGACCTTGCTCTGAAAACACACAAGGAAAAAAACTATGAACACAAGTGTTATTTTTACTAGCATCCTTCATTTTTTTGAGGTTAGATAATGTTTGCAAAGTGTTTTCTTATGCTTGGATGATCACGAAATAAATTGAAGTGAAAATGTGCTGGATAAGTGTTATTAGTAAAAATATGGATTGCTAGATAAAGTGATGTTTCATGATACAACACAAAAATAAACCAAGACTCTTGAGGTAGAAACTGTTTTGCTTTGAAAAGTCAATGAGTATTGATTTTAATATGAACTATGTTTGTTTTATATTGCTAGCTATATAAGAGATTTTGATCCTTTCAATAGAATAGAAAGACAAATAGAATTGTAGAGGATTTTTCTCATTGGAATAACTAAAAATGTAATAAAACAGTCAGAGAGCTTTCAAAGATACAAGGCTTTTTATCTATTAAAGTGCATATTTCAAAATGTTGATTCTGCGTATGCTGGAATTTAATTGAAAATTAAACTACATCATAGAGATTATTAAGAAATGAGAATAACTGGATGGGCTATCTCCTTCAATGCAACGACTGTTTTTTTCAGCCACTTTGAGAATAAGCTTCCAGAAACTGGGAGAAGCAGGACCTGCCAGTCAGGGCCTAGAGTATGGAGACATTTCTCTCTGGCTAATAGAAAATCCTTTTTCTCTCTAATTGAAAAGGATGTAGCCACAACTTATCTACCTCACAGCCCTTTGCAATACTAAAAATGGAGAAATTAGCATATAATCAAAGCAGTGTGTGAATGTGAGTAAATGAGTATGTATATTTAATGCGTGTGGGTAAGACTGTTAAAAAGCTTTTATTTTCTGATATGTGCCAACATCCTGGTGAGCTTCTGGCTGTGCAGACAACACTCTCTTCTCACTACGCTGGATCAATGCTGGGCACATCCCTGCAGGAATGTACATGCACATTTACACAGAGTTGTCCACTCAATTCAGTAAGATATCATTGCTGGAAGCTTCCCTGCAGAAAGATAAGCTTTGCTGTTTATCCTGTTTAAAAGGCACTTTATTCAAAGCCCCTCTGGAGGAATTGTAGGTTTGAATTGTGTTGTGGTCTAACCTGGCAGGTATCTAAACATCTCACAGTCACTTTCTCACTCTCCCTGCCCAGGGGGATGGGAGAGACAGTTAGGATAAAAAATGTAAAATTCATGGATTGAGATAAAGACAGTTTAATAGGACCAAAAAGGAGGGTATAATAACAAAACCAATAAAGTAATTGGAAGTTACCAGACAAGTGATGCACAATGGAATTGCTCACCATCTTTTCACTGATGCCCAGCCAGATTCTGTGCATTGGCTCCCAGCCAACTTTCCCTCCCCATTTTATATACTGAGCATAACACAGTATGGGCTGGAATATCCTTGTGGCCAGTTGGGGTCACCTATCCCATCTGTGTCCCCTCCCAACTCCTTGTGCACCCCCAGACTCCTCGCTGGCGGGGTGGCGTGAGAAGCAGAAAAGTCCCTGACTGAATGCAACCACTAAAGCATCCAAGTGTTTTCAACACTATTCTCATCCTAAATTTAAAATGCAGCACTATACCTGCTACCAGGAAGAAAATTAACTCTATCACAGCCAAAACTAGGGCAGTAAGCAAAAGCAGATTAGCATGATTCAACCAGTCTATATCTGCTGAACACTCTTGTCATCTCCTCAAAGATTTAATGGTGCACTTCTTTTGCCTGACCTTTGCTCACTCTGACAATAATCTCTGAGAGTATTTCAGGAACATTGCTACACAAGACTTGCTAGGAATCAAGCAATTTTTAAAAACTGGAAACAGAAAAAAGCTGCTTAGGAAATATTATCTGCTAAAATGCAGACATTTTGCAGTTTGCATCATAATTACTTGAACTAGCTGGCAGTAGCTCTTAAAAAGAAAGGTAACCTAGGATAGATTTCAGTAATCAAGATGATTTTACTTTTATTTGGATGTATTGCAATGTTCACTGTAAACAAATGAATAATTGTTTTTATGCCTAATGATGAGACACTCTGTGTTACTGATAACATTTTTAAAAATTTTTTCCCAGTAGGAAATGGTTCTGGGTTTGATTAAAAGCTCACATAGCTTCACATTCAGTTTTAGAATTGACCCCTTTTAGTGGTGTAAGAAAAAGGGACAAGAGTGGGACAAGGATATTGCAATAATTTCTACAATATTTTCCCAGAACCATGATAGGTGATTCAGAGGCCTCCTTAATCAGAAGACTTTTCTTCATATTTAATAGCCTGTGATACATGTTTTCCTCATTAATTTGTCTAATTCCTGTAAAAAAAGTTTCTTATCTTAGAAATGCATTAATGCTGACATTTGTCTTCTCCAAATTTTCAATTTTTCCCTATTCACCATCTCCACTCCAGATCTGATTTTACAGACCTCTACTGCATTTTTTTTTCCTGTGACCCTTCTTCCTCTGCTTCCAGCTGTTGTCTTTTCAAACAAAAGGGTCTTGATCTTTTAATTAACAGATTCACAGGATCGTAGAATGCTTTGGGTTGGAAGAGACCTTCATGACCATCCTGTTCCAAACACCTCTTATATCCCCTCTGGCAGGGACATCTTCCACTAGAGCAGGTTGCTCAAAACCCCATCCAGCCTTGCTTTGAGCACTTCCAGGGTTAGGCCATCCATAACTCCTCTGGGCAACATGTGCCTCACCACCCTCACAGTAAAGAATTTCTTCCTAATATCTAATCCAAATCTGCCCTTTTTCAGCTTTAAAGCCATTCTCCTTTGTCCTATCTCTGTTTGCCCTTGCATCTCCAATCATTCTTCCTCAACAAGATGGTTCAAACTTTGCTTTAATATTTTTGTTTATAATTTTAGTCTTTATAACAGAAATATGGCTGCATTCTTCTGTAAATACATCCACAAAATTCCTGTTGACAGGTGTAGGAGTTTTATAGAAAAAGCCTAAGCCCAGAGAGCTGTAGAGTCAGTGTGTACACAGTCTATCACAGTTAGAGAACACTGGATTACCATGGCTATGCTTCTTTCACAACCCAGTTTATGTTAAATAGCTACATTTTCTGCAACTAAAATCTGTCAAAATGAAGAAAAATCTTTAGTTATAGTAGTGAAAATACTGGCTAAATCCTTAAGGAATACAAACTTGACTACTAACTAGTTCACTAGTAACAGGACTCTGATATCAGATTTATATGTCTGCAGGTTATATTCTGCTGTAGGCAAGAAATTTATTTTCTCATATTAATTCAAATATACAGCTTGTTGCTGAACAAACTAGAGAAAATGGAGGATTTTTCTGGGTTTTATAATCTATTCTTCTGTCTCACTGAAAACAAACATAAATAGATAATTAAAGGTATGACTGACTTATTCTTACTTTGCTAATGCATGTGTTTTTAGAATCCTGTTATTTAATTATATATTACATTAGCATTCATTTTTGCAATTAATGTTCTGTTATGTGAACAGACAATAATTGCTGTTTACAGATTAATAGAGTCTGATAGTTGTGCAGATGCTTTTAGTCAAATTTGGAAATGGTCAGGAAAACTTTTTTTTCACATCTTTCTGATGGTTTTGACAGTATCAGATGTTACCAGTGCTGCTGAGATCTGTGTGATGTACTTTTACAAAAAGAGACTGCAGTGTGCTTAGTATGGGTCTGCAGGGTAAACCAATCCAGGAGCTGATGAAGAAGGAAACATTTTACTTGCTAAGAGTTATAACTCAGCATGAGAACCTGAGCTGAAGTTGTTGAGCACAGAAACGGGGGATTCTGGCAGTCATGAAGGCTCTTCATGTTATTTATTGATTGGCACAAGACCAACTCTACAGACTTAAAGACTACTTCATAAATCTGAGCCACCTTGGGTAAGCCCATGAGTACAGGAGGTCTGAGTGCTCAAACAGCATTCACAGAAGGTGTCATTCTAAACTGGAAACTGGCTTGTTCCCTTTCTCTTGTGAGACCCTTAAACGTGCATCACATCTAAAAGTCAACAGGACCAGAGAGGGTTAGCCTTAGCTGAGGATCAAACTCCCACACAGCATCTCACTCCCTATCCTCAATAGGACGGGAAAGAAAATAGGGTGGAAAAGTCTGTGGTTGAGATAAAGACAGGGAAATCCCTTACCAGGGACTCCTGCTCTGGGCCTAAAGCCCCTCCATCCCTCCTTGTCCTCCATCCCTCTTGGGGTCACTCTGCTGCTACTCCTTCCTTGGCTTCCTCTTCCTCTGCCACTGCTGCCTTTGGCCTATTCTGGAAACTGTTTCTCCCTTAGGCATCACCAGCTTGGACAGCAGGGATGTTCCCTGAATTTGGGTCACATGAAAAGAACCTTATGAGGGACATCACACAGAATATAAGAAGCCGTAGAGTCTTACATGAAACTTAAGAACTTAAAGTTCTTTTCCTGATCTAACGATTTATGGCTCAGAAAGTTATGGAAATATGTGCAGTCTCACAGTGAAGTTAGAGAGACATTCTGGTAAGAGATTTGCCATATGTCTTCAGCTCTCCTGTAAATGGCTATGTTTCTATTCATAGGTATTATGCACAAGCCTTGAAGAAAGATGGCTGAAAAAAGGGTTTTGACAACATGAATATATCTTTGTTAATAAGCTCCTTTGGAAATCTGAACAATCTTCCAAGATGTCTTCTGTTCTCATTTCCCTTTTCTTATATTAATTAATTTTCTGATCACCACTGATGGATATGTTTCAAGTGAGCCATAGTATGTCAAACTGATTTATAGAATAAAATGTGTATTTACTATTCCTGGATCCTTCTTCAATTAATATTGTAAAAGTGTGCTATTTATATAGTCAGGGAGGCAATTTGTCAGGACAATTGCTATTACCTCTTCCACCTCTTAACAGTAGTATTTCTTACAGTAAAACTTCGATATATCCATGAGGGCTCTTATAGGCACAGGTTCACACCCACTGCTTCCATATTTGTAGACAGAACTGAATTTTAATTTGCATTTTAATTTAATCTTAAAATAATGTATATTAACTCTAGTCAGCTTTGGGTTATAGTACCAGTTCGATTTGGATTTATGTTATCCTTCTGTTAATGCATGAGTCCCTCAAAAAAATATAGAAATGTTCAACTGGTTTGAAAGCAAAGACCCCCACCCCTTTGAGCTTTCCACACATGAATTTGTATTCCTGAAATGAAAGAGCAGCCTCATTAGGTCAAAACATCCATGGGATGAAAATAGGGATGAACAGGGAACTATCCTTTGATAACCATTGTAAAAGTACATACTACACATTTGCTGAAACGGATCTAAAAAGAATGTGATTCCAAGTGCTTGTCTGGGATACACCTCAAGCTGTTCAAGTTTAAAAACAAACTAACTCTAGTGAAAAAAAAATAGGAATATATTATGAATATCTTATAAAAATACTGTTTGAAAGATGTGTTTCTTCACTTTCATGGTGCATGATGAGTTTACATTTAGTTTCCTAATTTCACCCTTTGAATGGAACAAACAGGGAAAGACAAAAGATGACTGAACCGATCCACCTCATCTGAACAACTGAACCACTTTGATATACATTGGCTAAAAATGCTGGCAACTGAGATGAAGCATGCAGAGGTTCTCTTAGGAGTTATTACCCAGCCTATCCTGGTCTTTGAAGAAAGGTTGTTACCTTGACAGCAGGATTGGTAGATGTAAGCAAGTACCACGTCCTCAATTCCTGTGTTCCATTGGTTTATACGTACTAGATAATATCCTAGGCTTTTAAAGAGTGTCAGGTTCAATGTGTGTTGTAACAAAGTGAACAAAGTAAAACTTCTTTAATTGTTTGGGTGAGTTATCTGGCACAGGCAGAGACCAGACACCGATGTTAGTCAAATACTTGGTTTACTCCTGTTACACTATCTTGAGTCTATTATCTCTTGTGGGTGGCAGGATGACTGAACATCATGGAAGGAAGAATCCTACTGAAATATCTGTTTTTCAGATTTCCAATTAATATGAAGAGTCATTGGCAGCAGAGTTCTCAAAAAGATGTAGCAAAAGGTCAGAAGTTTTCCTGATGTAATGTTATTTCATTGCCATTAACCATTCAATGAAATCAAACAACTGACTTTTCATTTAGGAGCAACCAGGACTCAGGGAGTCTGGCTAATGGGACATGCAGATATCACACTAAGCCATTTGTTTAATTTAGCCTGAGTCTGCAGTCCAGGTACTGGTAGTGGCTGGTGCAAAAGGAAGTGCTGATTTCAAAGGAACACAGATCCCCGGTTATTTTTGTTTTCACACCTAGTGACAGATTTGCTAAGCAGTTTTCTTTTTTACTACAATTTATGCAGGAAAATTATGAGTAACATCTCACCTTGCATCAGTGTGTAGAGCACTTGAAGATTAGAGCTGGAAAAAAAATAGTAAATAGGTGCCACATTTCTCAGGTTGCCAAGTTTCTTTAAATCCAATGTGATTCATGAGCAAGAGTCAACTGGACTTTCCAAAACACAGAGATAAGCCCTATTGGAGAACTTATTCCAAAAGTTAGCCCTTTAAGGCTGCCTCTAACATAATTCAAATTCAGAATTTACTATCTCACACTTAGATCCCTTTACCTAGCATTGAAGGAATTAAAATGAAAAAAAAAAGTTTGAAAAGTGAAAAACATACCTATGAATTTTTCTTGATTGGAAAGTAAACTCCAGCTCTCTGTTCCTATTTTATCGCAAATGTACTGTATGCACTGTATGAGTGCAAACTCCAGCTCTCTGTTCCTATTTTATAGCAAATGTACTGTATGAGTGCAAAGAAGAGACAAGAGAAGCAGAACACACTAACAACTGCAATCCGAAAGTATTTGAAGTCATGCTCACAAGATAATATGTTTCAGTGCTTGTTTTGTTAATCATTGCAGAAGATTCTTAACTATTCATAAAATTGTTGGGAAAAATGGGGTAATATCTCTTCATAGGGGTGCTCAATTTCTTCACTTTTACTCCAGGATGTATTAAGGTAATCTGGTGTAAAAAAAAAACCCTAAAAAAATATATTAGGACTATAAAGAGTCCTGAATTGGTCTAAAGCAGAATGTAGCATGATATTAGTTTGTATTCCAATGAAAATTTACACTAAAGACATTATTAGGTACCTCCTTAATTTTAGCAGCAGAATAATTTGAGCAACCAAAAAGCAAATTTCTTTTTACTCTTTTTACTGTAGTCACACTTCTTGGCAGTAAAGATGTGTGACATCCACAGGTACGGAGTGGAAGAATAAGCAGCACAAAAAAACCACAGGAAGAACTCTCTGCCTTGTGCTAAGGCCACTGAACTTTATGGGAGATTTTGAGTGTAGATCTTTCTTCTCCAGTTTTACACAGTTCATACTTAAAAGTTCTTGGGCCAGAAAGTAGACATAAATTTTGTATTCAAGGCCAAAACCCAGGTTGAGTGTCCCAGCTAATAAGTCACCTAGAAAGTTGAATGCTTTGTCATGACACCTTTTGTACAATGTCTCCCCATAAACCTCAGGAGGAGTTTTCAGAATCGTTGCAGAATATACTGAGGTACCTTGATTCCCATGGGACTAGGAGGAGCAAGATGTACCCAATCATTAACGAAACAGCTCTAGACTTGTTCAGTCAGGCTTTCCAGACACAGAAGAATATCTCAAGCTAAGTAAGAAGAGACTTTAAGGAATTATTTTAGTTCACTGAAGTTGGGCTTAGATCCTAGTTGCACCAGGGTATAAATGGTACTTTTGGATGATAAAGGTAAGTATATACCACAACAATAGGATTGTGTTTAGCTCCAGGGACTCTGTCCCCTGACTGATATCCCAACTCTACAGCAAAATACGTGAATGCCAGCCATCTACTTCCTTTCCCCTCTATCCTCTTTCATGATAGGATTTTCACACTAGTGAAGCAAGGACAAGGGCTGATATGCAGGTCTCCCAGCCAAATTATGGGGAGAGTTGGATTTATATGACAAACCGCAGGTTTTGCAGTTGTCCAAAAGTATTAATTTCTGTGTTCTCTGTCCTAGCATTGCTGAGTGATTCATACTAATCCAAAATTCTAAGGCTGAATTGTTGAGACATTGGAATCTTTGCTTCGTATTCAGGTGGAGAATTGGCAAGTGACCAAAATGAGAGAAACTTAATGCTGTTATTCTGTGCATCACTGTATTTACTCTGTTGCTTCTTGCACTAGGACATTTTCTGTAAATTGAATTGAGGAGAAGTAAAACAAATACATTCAAGATACCATCAATCCCTTAGAAGATTTTGACTATAAAGAGCAATGTTTGTACTTTAAATAGGAGATACCAAAACTCATTTCCCTTCCTCTTATCTACATGCAGGTGGCCCTGTCTTTTTTAAGTGAGAACAAGATAAACAATGGAAAGCAATTTCAAGAAAGGTCTTTTAACTATGAAAATGAAATAAAAAAACCCAGTTATATTCTGTGTTATGTTTCGTCATATTGCTGAACTCTGGCAGCCACTACACAGAAGAGCATTGGAAAAGAAGAATGGTCTCTCATATTGAAGTGTTATTTCTTCTTTTTTTCTTTTTTTTTTTCATGCCATGTGATAACAAGAAGTAGAAGGTGGCAATGATTGGCCTCTAGGAAAAAGAAAATAAATTTACAAAACAAGCAAAGACAAATAGTTGGGCCAATTATAGTGAACAACCTATTTTTTTTTTTTTGCCTGATTCTGAATTTATGCTTTGATTGCTTTGAATTCATTTGGTTAATAACTCCCTCTCCATTTTTTGCTGATCTAACAAATAACTCTTGATGGACTCTTTGCTTCCCAGAGTTGAAAAATATGGTCCAGATCCAGGAAAGAACTCCTGCAGCTGATTCTGTGTCCTATCTCATCCTCAGGAGGGAAGAACCATCATCCCTGTATCAGTTTAAGAATGTACTTAAGCATGTACTCATCTAAAGGACTTGACTGCTTGGAAATAGAATTGGAATGTATATGAAATAAGCACATTTCACATATTTTTCCAGTATCAAAGAATGGCACAAAAGCCCTGTGGACTTCTTTCTTCCAAAAAAATTGTACTGCAACATGTGTTTCCCCATCACCTTAATGGGGTCAGTGCTGTACTCGGAGCCAATGTTAGCCCTGCAATCCTCGTCCTGTCCACAGCACCACAGCAGTTTGTCTCAGCCCAGAACTATAATCTCATGGTTATCTATTTCTTTATGACAGAGAACATGGTGCCTAAAATCTCTTTCATCTCACAGTCTTCTAAAGCAGCTCTGTGCCTCAGGTTTCTGTCTATAAAATAAGATGGTATAATTTCTGTACTCTGTGATGTTATCACAGTGTAATACTATTAGAGATTGTGGCATTCCATAGTGTTAGTCCACACACGGATTGAAAACAAATATTGCAATGCCTAGCACAAAATCTAATCTCTATGGGCTTTTTGTCAGAGTTGAGAGGGTGCTCACAGTTTGCACCTCTTCCAGGGCATCTCTTCTTCCCCTCTCTCTGCTGATGGCTCCAGAGTGCATTTCAGCGCCCCTGGCTGTCAGTCGCTGCCTCAGTGACACCACAGGACACAGGTCTCCAGCTCTGGCAGATCCCTGCCCTCTGGCCAAAATGCACCAGAACAAATCTCATCGATGGGACAATTTAATGTCCTGGTCTTAGTCCAGCTCCACCCCCAGGGAGGTGGAGCTAGAGCCCAGGGCTGGTGCTGTCCTCTCCTGTACCTGATGACCCCAGGCTGTCCTGCTCCTGACTAGGATCTTGGGACCGACCTTAGCTACCACCCTGCCACACCTTGGAGAGTTTCCATGGCCCCTGGACCCCAGTCCCAGGGAACTGCAACCCCCCATTATATCCTGAAACTTCTGGAATTATGCCCCAAATATCATAAATTATCAACCTTAATGTAAAAATAATTCAATTTAAAAATAGATGGTCTCCTTGTTGCTTAAATTATGATAGCTAACTACCTTTAAAAGGTGTTTCAATAGATCCTTTTTTTGAAAACATTCAAATTAGACATTTGTTCACAAACTAATGACTGTCTCACAGAACAAAGGAACACTGAAGCCTTGTTCTCTTGGCAATGGGTACTGCTATTGGACTTGCCATGAGGTTGGAGGGTTTTATGTCACAGAATTTGTGTCATGTCTTTTCATAGGATATTGTAGAAGGGAAAGGAATGTGAATAGCCTTTCTTCTGTTTGAAGCACCTTTTAGGTGCCACTTGAGGAGCTAGAGAATTATAGCTAAGACCTCTTTCAAAGGCCTTTTCAGATGGATGTGAAAACTGTGTTCCAGAGATACATAGGGTAAAGTTATTCACAAATGTGCACAAAAGCTGTATAATTGCAAGAACATTATTTCTTTAAGGAATGTGAAATAGATGTACAAAGCTCCCATAACAGAAATGTTAGGAGAACTCTAGTTATTACTCTCAGTTTTCTTCATTATTTATTTTTGTAATTTCCTGCATTTCTTTGCTAAAAAAAATCCCCTATGAATATTCTTGCAGATTTGCAGGAATGCAACTTTTTGAAACACATCAAACAGTATGACTCTTGGAAAAGGAGAATGGGGCTGTGATACAAGCAGAGAGCAGGGAAGAGTGCCAGAAGCCATAGAGTAGAGAACAGGAGTCAAAACCACAGACAGAACTGCTGATGCCATGACTGCCACATCCTAGTTCAGGCTCTCAGGTAAGCACTTTAAACATTTGCTAGTTCTAAAAAAAAGAGTAAGTAAGCTCACTAGACCCTTTTGTGACAGTTTTAAAAAATGTAAGCAGGTTATTTTAAACTACTACCCAGGTTTTATGATTTCCTGTGAGCGTTGAAATGAAAAGCTAAAGGAAAATGAAAAACTAAAGGAAAATGAAGAATAAAGAAATACATAATAAAATACTTGTCTCTTCTTTTTCTTCCTGGCCTTTTTCACAATAGCAGATACTGGAATTTTCTGTCAAATGCCAGACAATTTGCTGTAAATTGGGGCATGCTTGACCAATCAGTTAACTCTAATGGTGTATAGGTGAGATTGGTATATTTTCTATTTTCTTTTGCAGGGTATATAATCAGAATAATTCACAAGCACATGCCTACAGTACAGATGAATTCTTAGAAAAGTTACCGATTTATCTGAATTCAGTATTTCTCATGTTCCTGTCCACTGTGCACTTTTGAATAGAAAAGTCTAACCAGAAGAACGTCTGTACATAGTCAGAAATTACAGGTTGCTCCAAGGATAAATTCTCCCAGTGACATCTTATATGAGTGGCTGAGTCAGTGCTTTGGTGGCATGTAACTGTGAACCCTGGAGCTAATATCCCCTAGAAATTTTACTTTCAAGAACAGTATTTCTTCTCACTTTCATCTCCTTTGACTGCCTGCAGCAATGGCTGACTCAGTTATTGATTAGTAAGCTGAACTCTAATGAAGCTGAAGTAAGAGACACTCAGTTGAACCTGTTTGCACGTCAGTGCTGAATTTCAGTTATTACTGTAGTGAAAGCATATTGTCTTACTGTATTCAGTGCTCTGATACTGTGCTTTAGAGCAAATCAGGTACTGAAACCTTCTGGAAAGAATCCAGTTCTAATTTTAACTACTAAATAAATAAATTGGACAAAGATAAAATATCTGTCCAACAATACAGTGATAAGTCTTCATTTATTATGCAGTCTTTTTTACAGTACACCATGCAGTTTGTATTTCAAAAGATAATTAGAGATAGGTTCTCAATTTCACTGTAATTTGCTATAAACAATGCTTTTGTTTCAAACTACATTGCATTTCATCAGATATTACTGTTAAAAAAAAATATTTTCTGCTATACATCAGCAAGAGCTCTTGTGGCTTTAAGGCTGGCTTGTTGAAATACTTTTTTTTCCTTCACAGATTTTCAAAATGCATATAAGTCTCTTCTTAAGGAAGCATGCTGTTCAAGAAGACTGATGGAAAAAGCATGTTGAAAGATCCCAGCTTGGTGGTCAGGAAAACAAGGGCAAACTACTTACCTGCTACTAAATTTAGGCACTGCCTTGCTTTTTTTGTGTTAGCATCTCAAAGGCAAACATTTTGATCCAGCCAAGCAAATAAAAATATATTTAATTCCTAAGGTAACCATGTGCAGATGTATAATTGATTTGAGTATTAAATCACTGATGATTCTGTACCTCTGTGTGGAGAGAAACATTTTCTTTGCTACATTCCTTTTTCCACTGAAGAAATGTGATTTTTTATTTCTGGGTTTTTTTTTTTATTTCTGTTTGTTTTTTTTTCTTTTTTTGTTTTTTTTGTAAATTTCTTCTGCCTTCAGAGATTGCATATGGTAAACCAAAGATAGTTCTGGATTTGTACCTTCATAGCTGCAAATTCTTAGTGACAAAGTCTTCAATCTTGGGAACACAGCTGCTGCTGTGCCAATTTCCATGTCATCCCACTGCTCCCTGAACATTCCTACAGTTCTCAAAGTTATCATCAGTGCATGAGGAGTCACTCACTTAACAAGTGCTTGTACACCGCTTTCCTGATGATAGGTGTTTCAAGTTCTGTACTGCCTGGAAGTCCATGCTGTGGAATAAGGTTCCCGTTGGAGTGGGGACCACACAGAATTTGAACAAAGAAGAAAAAGAAGACTTTCTCTAGCTAAGAGATGTTGCAGTCTAAATAGAAATCTCAGCCATACAGACAGCTTCGAGACCCTGAGGAAGCCAGAATTGTTTCTTGGCGTAGCAGCAACTTGCTGTTCATTTGTCTATTTTGTGTAAGAACAAAAATGAATTTTAAGAAGAACTCTAAGAACAAAGTAGTTACTTTTGCTCAAACAAGTAAGTCTTCTTCCCACTCAGTGTGCAAAGACACATTTGAAAAGAGGAGTTCAAGGAAATGCAATGGGAATCAGTATAAGATGTACATACAGCCAACACATTATTATCCCCATCCTTTCATAAGAATAGACTGTCTGTCAGATTTTTTACATTCATTGAACTGCCACTTATCAACACTTACTCTGTCAGCAATTTCTAAATTGTTTCATGCACCACTGGAAGACTGAGCAATGTCTGTGTTGTAACTGCCTATACATTTCCCCATACATTGGAAAAGGTAGAGAAAATAGCTACAAAATTGATCAAAGGAAAAAAACTCAATTTCAATTGGCTATTGAATATAGGATTTTGATTTGATACCCATCACTGCTTTGACTCTTACCAGTTTTAAGCACTGCAAAATTATATAGGGATGTAAGAGAAATAAATTGCAAGTCTGTACGACTTTGTAAATTATATCTAGAAACTTCCACAGAAGCTTTCTCCCACTCATTTTACTGTAGAAACATCTAAATTATTATGTCCATTTGAGTGCTTTGTTAAATCAAAAATCTATTTCACTTATTCTGTATCACTCTATATCTACCTAAGCTTTTCCTTGGCTTATGAAACTCATGGATGTTGTTCTAAATCATGAAATCTAAATCATGGATGCCTAAATCATGAATCACGTAAAGTGCTAAAAAAGGCTTTTTTATTTTAATATCCCCCTGAGTCCTAGAAGAAAGCTCTTATACCCAGACTGACACAGTGATAGATCCTATTCCACTCATGCGTTTGATAGAACATGTCATCATCATTTACTATTTTATTTCTTTTCAGCTGAGGATGTGTGTATGTTTGTGGAGAAAGACAGGTTTAAAAAGAAAGTTAAAAATAATGTTTACATTGTGTGTTTGGACAAGACATACATTTTAAGTGCTCAGTTTCAGAATCAGACGAAACACTGCTGAAGCTTAAATGACTTCTTAATAGTACTAGGCAATTTAGATGCACTTAGAAGTGACACAGCTTCCATTGCTGGCCAATTGTTGAAGGAAGTATCATTTGTCAAAATGGTCTCCAAAATGATCCATTTTTTAAGTGCCTCCAGTGCCTACATATCAATCTCAAACATATTCCTGAGTGTTTAAAAGTTATCTAATAAATTTTGCTGTAGTGTATTCTGTTTGTGCCTCAGAGACCATTACCAAACCCATACTCAACAGTGACAGCCTCATGGTACACAGTTTTAATTCTTACCTTCCACTTTCAAGAGAACCAGCTATTAAATTCTAAATTGCAGCACTTTTCAAAATCTGTTGAGCTGCAGACTTTGTAAACAAACTAATCCATCAGCAGATATCAGCATTATATGCGAAAAAGGAAGAATAATTTGATGGCTGTGGGTAAGAGAACAATGAACATGTTAAATTAATAGGAGATATTACTTGGGAAAATGTAAGCCCTTTCATAAAAGTTCTTTAAAATTTAAATTCTTTCCTTTCTCGCCTCTAAATCTCATGTTTTGACAGTGATAATAACAATAATGTGGTTCCTGTTAGTTTTCCTTGTGTAGAAGGCCTGCACTCAGGCTAATGTCTGCATTTTTCCTCTTCGGTTGTATTTAAATGTGGGAGAAGAGCTTGAGTTTATAGGTTTTGACCCTCTCTTCCAGAAATTATATTGAAATTCTGTACCCAGAAAGAAGGCAAGTGAAATCTTGAAATGATTTAACCCCTTTGTTTTCCACAGAACTAGGAGCAATAATATATGGGGTTGAGCATAACCTAACTTGAGAGAATGATTTATTCAAGCATCAGTATAGTATAAGCTTATTAGTTCCTCTGCCCAGCTTCACAAGAAATACCAGGAAAATATCAACACAGTGATATTAGCAATATTATTACTACTTTGCTAACACTTAGATCCACCGCTGAGGGGAGATGGTGCGGGTGTTGCTCAGACACATGAGAAGAACACGCACCATGTACAGACGCTTCACTCAGCGTGGAAGGGACGGTGCACGCCTAGCTAGGCCCAGAAGTTCACCACCAGCGAGGCACAAAGCAGCAGCTCCGGACTCTGGGCTGAATCCTAACGGAACAGAATTTCTCATGTGAATTGCATCTTTCAAATCAAGGGTTTTACAGAAGCAACAGTCCTCCAAAAACAGGTATTGAAAATCAGCACAGTCAAGTCATTAAGACCCTTGCCTGGGTGCAAAAAGAATATTTCCTGAGCTTTGCCATTGACTTGTTCTGTGACCTTTGGCAAATATCTTGGCATTTGTGTTTGCACAGGCTTTGTTCAGCCTGGGGTAATTTTGGAATCTGAGAATTTCCTTATTGTGAATCAGAGGTCTCCTGCCCCCAGCGTGCACCCCTATTATATAAATAGCAACTGTGCAACGTAGAACTATGAGCTGCACATATTCTTTTGCTATCTAGCTAAAAATTCCCCCATACCAATCTTCAAAGACTTCAAGAAGGCAGAAATGGGAGATTTATTTCCATATATACTCATTACTACAGCAAAGACAAAAGGAAATGAATTCTGGTTCAAGGTTTGCAAGTTCTGCTGGGATTTACATTAATAAGGCAATTTTGCTATTAGTGCTCACCAAAATAAAGATGCCGAAAGTCAGAAACTTGAAAATCTTTAGATTTCCATATTCAGTAGCCTCTTGCCTTTTTTTAAGGGTTTCTGTGTTCTATAATTCAGGTTTCCCTTTCTTTTCCAGATAGGTCATGTATTCCCTTGTATAAAACCTCACTCATAATATTTTATATTTTCTTTATAATGTTGAAACACCCTAAAGCTTTCGAAGTTAAATATGTATCTTTTGAAATGTGTACTTTTTTATACACATGTGCAGTTAAACTTATATACAAAACTGTTGAGCAAGTTTAAAAGTTTAAAAGGCTTATCACAGTATTGATAGTTATATAGTGAAGGGAAACTCAGTTGGAGAAATAACTAGAATATGTCCTATGAAAGCTACTTTATAGCATAGAGAAAAACAGAGGCCAATTTATTTTGCCTTTATTAAGCAAAATCATGGGTTTAGTTTCTAGAAAAGATTTCTGTCAGGTTAATAGGCCACATTTTCTTCCAAAAGAGTAACTTTTAGACCTTTTCCTAGCTATCTTGGACTTTGGAAAGGGATTACCAGATCAGATTACCAGATCTGCTCAACTGATATAAAATGGCCTAACTTCGTTGTTCTGTGGTCCTGCAACATCCCCACAGTGCTGGGGGCTCTGGGCTGGGGGCTGCTCCTGATTGTCCCCATCCCTGCCCCTGGTCTCCCAGGAATCCCCTGCTGATCCTGCCTCCATGGAGTCACCAATCTCTGCAGCATCCTGCCTGTTCAGTTGATCTTCCTGGAAGTTTTTTTGCAACATATCATGAGTAATAAATGGGCTTTACAGAGTCAATGGAAAACATTGTTCCAGTGGTATGAGAGGCTTTAAGAACTACCCAGCCTAAGCTGGCAAGCAAAGAACTGAGGGAAAAGCTTTATAAAAATATAAATATGTGTCCCTTACCTTGTACTTCCTGTAACAGCAACAGGAAGTGGGCAGAGTCAGTTATGAATGCTACAAGTTGGAGTGAATATTATGTGAGTATTGAGAGTCATTAAACCCCCCAAAGAAAATGGATAAGATAAATTAATTCTGAAGAGTACATAAGAATTTAAACAGAGTGATGATAAGGTTTGGAGATAGAGAGGAACAAACAGTGGGAACTGAGGTTTGGAGAATATCATTAAGGAGCAACGTTGGGACCCCAGAAGCAACACAAGAACTTAATATTCCCTTCAGTGATCAAATCTCCTTCAGCTGTAGTTTTGCTTACTTAGAGCAAACATATTTGATGCAGTGTATAGCTGTTGATAATAAAGTGATTCCTTAGGGGCTGCAGTGTGTCATTCCACTTATGCTTTGAAGGAAGGTAGAGTAGGGTTTCATCCTCTCAGCAGGGCCTCCTTTGCTGTCTCATTTTAAAACCAGTTTTTGTGTAGGACTGTGAACCTCAGCTGGGTGGCCTGACCTGGGAGAGGCAGGAACCTTCAGCTGATGTGCAATAATTCAAGTGAATGAGTCAGTTTTGGTGGGTGTTGTACAACCACAGGAATGCAGAACCACTTTAAGACCATCTTGGAACTTGAGCAGAGATCACTGTAGCCTACTGAAGACTGTCATCTCAAGATTATCTTCCTC
This sequence comes from Callaeas wilsoni, assembly GCA_013398955.1. Taxonomy (NCBI): domain Eukaryota; kingdom Metazoa; phylum Chordata; class Aves; order Passeriformes; family Callaeidae; genus Callaeas; species Callaeas wilsoni. The sequence goes on along the minus strand of VWPU01009770.1, from coordinate 4,383 downwards.
TTCTGAAATATATCACTTATGTCAGTATATAAGTTAATATATGTAAGTAATATGTAAATATATAAGTTAAGAAAAATGTAATTGGAAAAAGAATCAAAAAGATATCTAGGCTATACAAAACTTTTAGGGATCTTCTTTAAACTCAGGAGTAGAGCTGAGCAAATAATTAAATCCTGAGTTTGTGTGACCTCTGGAAAAAATATTTTGGACTGAACAAACTATGTTGCTTTTCTCAAAAGTAAAGGTTTTTTTTATCGTTAAGTAAAAATACATTTTATTTCAAGATCTAACAAAGAACAAACACATTTTTTTACCTGAAATTGCTTTTACAAGAGCATTTGCAAAAAATAACTTCAGGAAAAAATATCATTGCTGTTTTAAAAGTTTTTAAATAAAAACCATTATTTTAAGTTACTTTTTGATGGCTTCTATGATTGACACAAATCTGTATTTTCAGAGGAAAACATACTTCACCCATCTTTACTCAAGAGACTACAGATCATACAGCTGAACTCAGCTCAAAATAGTCAGGGTCTGTTTCAAATTTTTTCTTTTGTGTTTAAAGTAGAGTGCTTTGTTTTGCTAACTCTTTTTAGTTTTAACTAATTCCCTGCATTTACTCTACTTCTAGGATAACTGAGAGCATATGAGAAAAAAATGTGCCTCATGAATTAGTTTTACCAAAGGGAGGAAAAGAAAAACAATCAGGCAAAGTCAAAAATGCAGAAGGAGAGGGACTTTTACGAGGGGCATGAGCTTCTATAAAACAATCAAGAACTTAGATAGAATGTTACGTATAAGGAGAGGTCTGTCTATCCAAAGCTGAGAAGTAATTCAGTTTTTTCTCATATTTGACATTTAGAATCACATAACATCAGTCTGTGACCCCAAAATAATGTATTGACATATCTTGGAGAAACTCGATGTAGCACATCTGGATGCTTCACTTTTTTAAGAACTATTCTTTCAAATAACTGCTGCACATCTAAAAAGCAAGCTGGTGTTTCAAAAATAATTCACTGAGTAGAAGGAAAGCTAGTAGCAGTACATGCAGATTCCTTGCAAAACAGCAGATGCAGAGGTTCTTGGGCTACCTGAATTATTTATGGTTAATTCGGCACATCTCTAGTAATGTCTGAGGCTTTATAGGTCTCTGAAACACATCCAAGGAAAAACGCACCCATTTTCATGCACCTGCATACTTTCAATTATAAATTCCATGGATTGTGTGAGCCAGTCATTTAGAAATTTTGGCTGAATCATTCAGAGGGTAATTCGACATACTTTGTGCTGCGGTCTGCAAAAGCCTCACATTTATTTGCAAGCATATTAATTTTAATTCAATGACTTTCAAACATGATGTGATTCAAAAGCACAGAGACACAGGAATCACAATATCATCATGGATCAATATTCCCTCTAGTCTGACTTTGACTCCAATCCTGCACCTGGATCCAGTAACATAAAATCCTACCAAAATCAATGAGACTGCACTGACATGGGATGCTCAATAGCTGAGGTGTTTGTTGGGCATGGCCCTTCAATAATACTCAGAGAAAAGATTTCTCAATAGTAAAGTGGGTACTTTAGAAACTTTCATGGACCGTTAATAGCTAATGTTACTTACTTAAATATTTTTCTCCTTTAAATATGCTTTTACCTCCCTGTGTATATGCATATAGATCACCATGAATTTTGTAGGTGTGAATATTATATAAAATCTCAATTACGCATACAACAATATTCAAATACCTGCAATTATATCCAAGTATTTTGTATATAAAAATTAAACAAACAAAACTTTGCAATAAATGGATGTTTAAACAAGCAAGAGATTTTTGAATATCTAAAAAATCTCAGATTTAAAACACAAGGAGCTAAATTTGGGGGTCTGGATGAAACAATCAGGATGAAAAAATAAAATGATCAGATTAACCCTCTGTTTTCTCAATATTTAAATTTTTTTTTTTTCCATGGAAACATTTCCTGGGCAGAATAGACTAGGTTTTGGTCAGTATGTGTATGTCCTGTGTTCATGTGTAATTTTTTCTTTAGTAACAAATACTTAGATCTTATTTCTTCAGCTGTTATATTGTTCATAAGGTCCTTTAATTATTACGGCTTTAGGGTCAAGAAAGTTGAGTCCCTAAGTATGACTTCACTATGTATGGTCTGTACAAATACCAAATAACTCCTTCTGTGAAGACCCAGAGTATTTGCTGTGCAGTTCAGGTACAGGATCAGACACCAACTGTCTAAAGCCAAGGAGAGCTGGAACTGCCTTCTAACTCTGTCCACATTTAAGAAAGAGCATGACTGTAAGTTATTCAGACATTTTTTGCTCTCCAAAATGTCCCAAATATCCATGTTAATCATACAATACAAAATTTAGAGCAGCAGTCTAGAAAGATTAAATATATTTATTTTAAAGATTTTTTGTTAATTTCTTTGTTATATGTTTGGGGGATCGTTTGTTTGTTTTGTAGTATATTTATTGGTTTGCTTGTTTTGAATATTGACCATTGGTCTTTCTCTATTTCAGGTTTTATTCTTAAAATTTATTATCACTTTCCTACTTCACTGTGAAGCTTCCAAGATAAAGTCCATTAACTGTTTTGAAGTGCTCAGATAACACAATTTATGTTGTCTGTAAAGATATTGTACTTAGATTTTTTTTTCCTCACACACACTTCCTTGCTTTACCCAGCAATTGGTTCGATGATGTGAGGATTAGAAACAGCTTTAACTGAAAATGCAGATTTCTAGTCCTCATTTGTTAATTAATTGCAATGCAAGAAGGAATCTGTTATTTCAGAGTACTGTTAGTCTGCAAGCCTCACTGAAAAGAGATAACTACACCTTGAATGTTGTATCTAAAAAATCCTCTGCTGGTTTACTTGAAACAGTCAAAATCAGCTTTCCTAGGCTGAGTATAATCCAGTTTAATTTCATCCACAATCCAACCTTCACAAGGCTCTGGTGAAACACTTTTCATTCAATTACCGAAATGTAACAACAACATTCAAAATATTTTGGGAACTGCTGCTGTTGCTGTTTCCCTGTTTAGTCCCTAGTGCAGGCATCTGTGGTAACCTCCAGATGAGCTTTGTGGAACTAACAGTGATCTAGCACAGTTTGTTATCCGAGGTTTGTTACCTGAGGCTCTGTTCATGGTTATGAATTCCTGTATACACCCTGCTGTTGAGTGTTGGTATTCTTCGCTAGTGTGAGATGAATGTATCTACCAGTAAAAAAAACAAACAAAAAACAAACAAACAAACAAACAAACAAAAACTCAAAAAAACCAACCAACCAACCACCAAACCCCAACAACAACAACAAAAAAAAACACCACAAAACCCCCCACAACTATAGCCATGCTATTCTAAGAAATCTGCCAATTTGCAAAAATAACAATCCAAAAATAATGTAATAGCATAATCTCCCTTGGATCTGAACTGTTTTGTAGTACAAGAACTTCTGACCTCCCTTAATAGGCAATTAGAAATTAGGAGCTGTTTCCAGTTATTGAAGAGTAAATATGAGGCTTTTAAAAACTCATGAAAAAGCCTATAAGAAGGAGAAAGAAAAACCCTGAAGCGTTATAAAGGGTTCAAACAAAAGCCAACATGTACACAAAACCTATTTCTCAGGGGATGTTCTTTTGAGAGTCTAGCAACATCTATTTACCAAAATGCACAAAGAACTGCTCTCATGTATTCAAAACACAGTAACCCAGTGCAATTTACAGTTGGTATTATGATATTATAGTATCGATAAATTGGCATTTAGATGCCTGAAATAAGTCTACACTACCTAAAGGGGGTTGCCTACAAGCTAGGTGGTTTTGGAGATGGACTCTGATCATCGAAGGAGAACAGTTATTTTTTATTATTATTTTTATCTTTATTTTTAGAGCATACCAGCAGTATCAATTAAGCAGGAAGTGAGACCTCTTTTACAAGAGGTCTTCTAGGAGAGGAACAAAAAGTAATGGAGATGATGACTGGTCAACACAGAAACACAGGAAACCAAAACAAGTGTGTAAGAAACTTTAAGTTATTTCAGCTATATTCAGTTTTATTCAATGTAGAAGTAGAAGGGGATCAATTTAGTGACTGGTCTCTGTGATCTTTTGAGACAGCCCAAGGGTGTTTTCCAGAAGGGGAACATAAAAAAGCCAATCAGCAAGAATCAAAATATTCCCTGAGGAAATGTCAGTTTTGCAGGGAATATTGTGATACAATAAAATATCGTATGACATTAGACTATTATATATTATCTATGATTTATATTGTATGACATCACATTATATGATATTTCTATTATATGATATTTATATTATATTATATAATATTATATTAATGATATGATATGATATGA